>APFE030481178.1:0-20972 GCA_000404065.3 Pinus taeda | reverse complement strand
AATCAATAAGCCAGATTCCCAAAGAATCTGAAGGAGAGGGCCAATACAAGATAACGCTTCTTTATCTTATCAGAAACAACATTTGATTGTTCATACCTGGGGTTCCTTTCTTTCTTTGAAGAATCGACCATTTCCTTGATGACCTGCATTCCCTGTCATTCCTTTGATCATTGAAGATGTCCCTGTAATGATTGTTATCTTCATTAAGAGATGTGTCTCTAGCATTCGGACACTCCTTCGCATAATGGCCGAACTTATTGCAACCAAGGCATCTGCCTTTCCTTCCACCCTCAGATCTGAACTTCCCTATGAAGTGATCCTTAGGTAGGCCATCAGAAACTTCCGCTGCGCTATTCTGATAATATTCTCTGCTTCAACTTCACCCTCGGTGAATTTGAAGAGGGATGAGGAATCCACTGATCCTTTCGTCCTTTCCCAACTGTCTTCACCTTAGCTCTGATACCATGTTAATTTTAGGTATGTTCTATGCAAGAACAATTTATTTCAATTTTCACAATTAGCTCAATATCTTTTCCAAATTAGCAATCACATCAACATTAAAGTAAACTCCAGATTGAACATAAATATAAATCACAGAAGACAAGCCAAGACAAGAGGACACAAGATGTGGTGGTAGCCAGGGACAAACCCCAATGTGGGGAAACCCTTGATCAATTCTTTTTATATGTTCTTCAATAGCTCAGCAGAGAGAGAGAGATAGTATGTTTACAACAAAAGTCAACACTTTGACTTATCTAGATAAGAGCATAGATCATCTCTAAGAAGATGATACATGAGATCAGTTGAAGACATGTTGCTTCAAATGATTCTCCAAGGTGACTCCTCCACCTATCGTTCTGCTGCATTTCGTCATCATGTTGCACCTCACCACGCTGCACCATGTTGCACCCATCATCACTATGTTTCATCTCATCACGCTTCATTAATCATGACTGTACCCATCACTGCACTGCATTATGTGCCATTGCTGCACCATGTTGCCATCCTGACCTATGTGTTGGCTGCACTTTGCTTGCTTGTTGTCCCTAACATGTTTGTTGTTCTTAGCATGCTTGTTGTTGCATGCTAGTTGTCCCTTGCATGCTAGCTGTAATATTGCATGCTTGGTGTATTCGCTGCTAAGTACCATACAACTGTCCCAATGTTAGTTAGTTGTCCCTTGCATGTTGCTCTCCTCCGGAGACAGATACTTCGGCTATTCCGACAGTTCCCGATAGTTTCGGTAGTTCTGATTTTTCTGGCTTTTCCGACAGTTCCGGCATTTTCGGCTTTTTCGACAGTTCCAGCTTTTTCAGCAATTTCGGCTTTTCCGATAGTTCTGGCTTTTCCAGCAGTTCCAATAGCTCCGACTTTTCCTGCAGTTCCGACTTTTCTAGCAATTCTGGCTTTTTCAATAGTTCCGGCTTTCTAGTAGTTTCGGCAATTCCGACAGTTCCGGCTTTTCGGCAGTTTTGGCTTTTCTAGCAGTTCCGACTTTTTCGGCAGTTTTGGCTTTTCCGACAGTTCCGGCTTTTCCGGCAGTTCCGACAGTTCCAACTTTTCTAGCAGTTCCGGCTTTTCCAGCTTTTCCGATAGTTCTGTCTTTTCCGGTTTTTTGAGCAATGTAGAGCTTATTCTCCCATGACTGCATTTAGATCTAGGGCATGTTATCTAGGGCAGCGTATACCCTAGGGCACTCCCTCTAGCTCTCATCTTCATCTAACCCAAAACAGGATGAAGTGAAATCACAAGAGTGAGTGTGTGTGTGACAAATGACTTCAAGTCTTCTATTTATACTAAAACATAGAGCACAAGAGGGGGTTATTTGGTTGCTGGCCGACCTTGATGAATTTTCCCATAACACAAATAAATTAATATCTCCATGAATACTTATTGGAATCGGATGATCTTTAGATCAATCCTACACCTCTCGATGAGAGGGATCAAAGAAAAATATCTGCTGCCATAAATAAGATGACCCACATGGAGTTTGGCCTTAGTGCCAATTTTAACAGAGCAACATTGCCAAATTGGGACGAGATGTGGGTAGCTCTGAAACAAGAAGCACTGAGGAGAGACCTACTCAAGGTCAAACTGAACAGGAGCAACAACAGCAGTGGGTTAAAGCCTAAAGTAGAGGAGGAGGATACCACAACCCTTGCATCAAAGGGACAACAGGGGCAATAGAGATGAAAAAAGGATGTCTCCATGGTGAAGTGCTTCAGATGTGGCAAGATGGGCCACTATGCATCCCAGTGTCCTTTGAAGAGAAAGGACAAGGATGAGAAGCATGACCCTAAGATTGCACCCGCAAAAATCAAACTGGAGGAGGAGTTCGCCATGATAGCCAAGATACCTCCAGGAGGGAGGTGGGCTGATATAGCACTGTAATTCGATAGCTGCAGATGGGCAGTATCCTTGAGGAGCCCACCTCTTGGATCATCACCTTGCTACGGGAGCCCATGATCAGTAGTAGCAGGATGGAGCAGTTTTTAGTTTGTGCCATGGAGTGTTGATTTGATAGCTGCAATGGTTAGTAGCACCAGAATGTGAGCAGCGCAGAGCGGAGAGCCAGAACTGCGAGGAGGCACAATGCAGAGCTTCAGCATCACAGTGGCTTCAAAAGAGAGTGTGAAACTAGCAACAATCAGGATTTCAGCACTGAGGTGTATCCACTGGATATTTGTTCAGTTTTGGGTGTTTTCAGTTGCTTCTCTTAGGAACTGAGTTGCAGTACGGATGCAGTGTTAGTTGTGGTAGTGTTAGCGGCATAGCAGCTACTTCATTTGAGAGGGAGTTGTAGTACAGATGTAGCATTGGCAATGGCAGTGTCAAAGGCAATAGTACAGTAGCAGAAACAGCACAGTAGTTGGTGGACAGAATGTTAGACATCAGTAGCGCAAAGGACGATGCATCAGAGTCAGAGTAGTATGCAGTGGCAAGGTATTGCTAGAGCACACTCCTCGCTAAGAGGGAGTGTTGATTTGGGGTAGCATTGGATGTGCTTTAAGCCTCAAATTTTACAGGGAGGCTTAGGCAAATGCATTACAAAGAATCCAGAAAGCGTTTTGGGAAATTCCACCCAGAAGTGATTTTATTAAAATAATTAATATTTTTAAAGGGGTTCCTAAGTCTAAACTTAGGAAAATTAAAATATTAATGGGTATTAATCTAATCAGGGGTGAAACTTCTAGAAAAAGACACGGATCAAGCCAAAACAATCTGAGCCATTGATTATGATTTAATCTAGGTCGTTGGTTGCCCAACAGGAAGATATAAGAAGAGGCTTGAGGGTCATTTGGAAGACACACTAAGAGATCAAGAAAATCGATTTTTTGAAGTGAGAAGTTCTCAGGAGGAAAATCGATTGAAGAGATTTCTTGTAGCATAGGGGCAATGAAAATCTAGAAGGAATTTCCAGAGAATATGAGGCCCATGCAGTGCTGACGCAAAGGCAGCACAGTCCTTGAGGGGAAGTCGATTTTCCTGCAAAGGGAAGTTGAGTTTCAATTGCCGGAAGTTGAGGTGTGAGTTCGGGAGGCAGAAGGTCAATTTCTCAGCCAACAGAGAATCTAGAGGAGAGGCAATGTAATGCCCAGGAGGGGTGATGCAGAAACTACCAAGAGTGACGCAGTTCTGCGAGGCCACATAAACGGTGATGCAAAGCCTCCAAAGCAGCAGGATCAGTCTCTGATTCTCCAATGACAGGGTGAGATCACTTCACTAGTCTTTTGTTCAGTATTCTCTCTGTGTCGAATTGCTAGTTGAGCATCCTAGAATTGTACTCAGATTTTCCCCTGCATCAGCATAATAATAAAATCCTCAGAGCTGCTGCACTGGTTTTCCCACATTGGGTTTTTTCGGGGACATTTGTCCAAAAATAATAGTGTCCTATGTGTTTCTATTTTCCTTGCTCAATTGTAATATTCCTAATTAGCCATGACTAATTGGAATATTCGATTTTGTTCAATTTTTGCCTTCTATAGTTATTTGTAAATAAAAAAATGAGGACAGAGGACATAACTCACTTTTAGGATAAAAGGTCACTTCCTAGTACACAACGTTGTGACTTAAAGGGGAGCCAAGGGGGCCAAAGGGGGGACGCAGAAATGGAGCCCACGCAAACACATGGAGGGACTGTGCAGGAGGGAAGAAACACGTGGCAAGAGGGGAATCACACAGGAGGAGGTGAGCCTTGGGATTGAGATAAAAGAGAAAGGAGCCCCCTCATTTTGATCATTCAGTTACGTGCATTGTGAGCTAGTCATTTCGACTTAGAGCACGCTGGCTGTTTAGCTAGTCTGCAACACTGTTTAGTGTATCGAGTGTCTTCGTTCAAAGATCTAACCCTTAGCCCCGGGGGACTTCGAGTGCCTGCTCGGGCAAGGTATTTCCATTAGTATTTTTGCAGTGGTTTCAGCAGCATTTTGGGCAGGAGGATTGAGCATCTGGGGATGACTGTGCAGCACTAAGAGGGATGACGCAGTTCTTTCAAGCAAGAGTTTTGGATTGGGGTTTTGCAGGAGGATTTATGCTGGGTGATTGAGGAGGGGACTAGCCCTTGCATACTGGAGGATTTTTGGCAGAGTTTCAGGCAGAGTTCTAGAGGGGTTTCTTCAGTGGCAGTGCAGAGCATTCAGGAACTGCGCAGATCCCCAAGGGGGTGATTTTCGGAGGTCGGCCATTTCAGAAAAGCTTTCTAGGTTTTTCTGGGTTTCTTAAGTAGAGTTTGATTCCAAAGTTTCAGCCTCTTTTGAGGGGGGGAACAACCCCAAAACCTCATTCTATTTTCAGCAACAGCAGCAGCACGACAGTCTTCCAGCAGCTGGGATGCAGTTCAGAGAGAAGCCATTCCTTTGCTATTCTGAGTATATTTCTTCACTTGCCTTGCACAAGTTGAGGTGCCATCTTCCTGATCAACTCCTGTACTCATTTTTCTACTCAGTATAATAAAATGGCTTAGTATTTCTCGCTGCATTTCTTGAGTATCTGTTTATTATATACACTATTGTTGTTGCACTACTGTTATTATATCTCTGTGATTTTCTCGGCTACTATATATTGTACGTTTTGCTGGTTGAGACTTTGCTGGGGTTCAAGGAATATTCTGGGTTGGGGATATTACAGTGGTATCAGAGCATAGATCTGGTTCAACATGTGGAGCTAGTAGTCTATGACACCGAGGGAGAAACCCCGCATCTGTTACAGAGGTATGAAATACAGAGACAGTGAGCGTAGGTTGGAGAACACCTACGGAGAGGGAGACTCTGTTCCGGTGGTGGACGCAGAACAGGAGGAGCCTGTGGGGGACGCAGAGCAAAGGGAGCCGATGGCAGACGAGGACGGGAAGAGATTTGCGGATATGCTCCTCAAATCAGTGCAGGATTTGTCGAGGCAGATTGAGGTGATGGGGCAGAGATTCACGGTAGTAGAGGCCAGATAGCGTGAGAGCCCATAGGTTTTTCAGATCCGTGAGGGATCGGGTGCATCCCATCATTTTCCATAGCAGCGTGATACTACGCAGCAGGTGGCCTCGCATGCCCCTACACGCTCTACCATGCCCACGTTCTTAGGAGCAGACATGAGGGTCGGAGCCCAGCAGGAGGCAGAGCTCGGCCATATGGGCTATTATTTTGCAGAGTACCAAGCCTATGGGCAGGAGTTCAGGGATGCTTTCATTCAGAGACTTTGTTCAGCTCCAACGGGATAGTAGGCCCCACGACCATCACAGAGGAAATCAGCATTACCATGATGGTGACACCCACCGTGCAACGAGTAGATTCCACTTGCCTACGTTTGATGGTTCATCAAATAGTTCAGCGAAGTCTTGGGTGGAGAAGCTGGACATTTATTTCCAGCTTAACCAGATGTCGGAGGCAGAGGCCATCAAGGTGGCAACATTGCATTTGGATGGTGAGGCCCAGGATTGGTGGTTTCATAGGATGGTTACACTCGGGCACTCTACAGTGACGACGTATGCGAAGTTTACCAGGAGATTGATGGAGTGATTTGATCGGAGGGATCCAGAGCAACATTTTGTTGAGCTGACGAGGCTCAAACAAACAAGGAGCCCAGAGACCTACAATGCAGATTTTTTGAGGGTCTACGTGACGGTGCTAGACCTATCCACGGTGCAAAGGGTCTATATGTATGTTGAGGGGTTAGCAGAGCCACTTCGAGGTCTAGTCCGATCGACTAGACCAGCCACACTCCAAGACGCTATCAACAGGACCCGGGACTTACAGGATGTCTTACCCAGGACCCGGACACCTTACCCCCAAAGGCAGCCTTTTCAATCTACGGGGAAGGATGTGAGGATTCCACCTCCAAAGGGGAATCTAGGACCAGTACAGATTGAGGACAATGTCAGGAAGGGAGCTGAAGAAGAAGCGGTTGTGCTTCACATGTCAGGAGTTGTGGGCACCGAGACATAGATGTGCTGCTGGCAAGGCACATTTTATTGAGGTGTTCTCCGAGAGCAGTGGCGAAGAGGATGACAAGGATGATGTGGAGGCAGGAGATAGCCATGCCATACAGGGACCTTTGCCACCTCCACCGCCAGCAGCAGGTGGTGCATCTTTTGCACCCACCGGGGGGGCCCTTACAGCATTGCAAGGAGTTCCCAAGTATCTGACGCTACGCGTACGAGGGACAGTACGTGGCCAGCGAGTGTCAGTTTTGGTTGACAGTGGGGCGACCCACAACTTCATTGATGCATAGATGGTTGAGCGGAGAGGTATACAGACAGAGAGCTTCGATGGGTTCCCAGTCTTGGTCCCAGGAGATCAGACCATGACGTGTGCTCGTTATGTTCCAAAGCTTTTAGTGACGATGGGCACCTACACATTGACTGACCACTTTTTCGTGGTCGATATCCTAGACACCAACATGATACTGGGTGTTCAGTGGCTTATCACTCTAGCGAAGGTCACGGCGGATTAGAAGATCCTAGAGATGGAGTGGGATGATGAGAAGACAGGGAGGCATGAGAAGATACGGGGACAGCACACATATCCGCCTAAAACTGCGTCAGCTCATTGGATGGAGGCAGTCTACCGAAAGGGAGACATAGAGTGGGCAGTGGAGCTGCGTGCATCAGAGGCAGGGACTACAAGGCAAATGGTACATCCAGAGATACAAACCATCCTTGATCGGTATGCCATAGTGTTTGGGGAGATTCCACCAGGACAGCCACCGGATCGGGGGTTTGAGCACACCGAGCTTGAGCAGGGCATACAGCCAGTGATCACCACCCCCTATAGGCACCCCAAGGCCTAGCAGGATGAGATTGAGTGGGCTATCCAGGAGTTGCTGACTCTTGGGCACATTCGACTGAGCACGAGTCCTTTTGCTTCTTCTGTGGTGTTGGTGAAGAGGAAGGACGGTACATTGAGGATGTGCATTGACTACAGGGCCCTGAACAAGAAGACCCTGAAGAACAGGTACCCCATACCCAGGATCGATGAGTTGATGGACGAGTTGAGGGGAGCATAGTTCTCCTCAAAGATTGATTTGAGATCTGGGTAACATTAGATTTGCGTGAGGGAGCAGGACATTCCCAAGACCGCCTTCAGGTGTCACTATGGGCACTTTGGGTTCTTGGTGATGCCTGTTGGGCTAACCAACGCCCCTGCTACATTTCAGTCCTGCATGAATCACATCTTCCGTAGTCACTTGAGGAAGTTTGTGTTGGTATTCTTTGATGATATTCTCATTTACAGCAGGACTTTGGGAGGAGCATCTCTAGCACATTGAGACAGTATTGCATATCTTACAGGAGCAGCAGTTCTATGCCAAACTCTCCAATTGTAAGTTTGGGTTGATGGAGATGTTGTATCTGGGACACATCATAGGGGTGGATGGAGTGAGAGTCCACGAGGAGAAGATCAGGGCCATTAGAGAATGGCCAGAGCCGAGAAACGTGACGGAACTTCGAGGATTCATTAGCATTTGTACTTACTACTGGAAGTTCATCAAAGGTTTCTCGCAGCTTGCCGCACCCCTTACAGATTTGACGAGGAAGGGGGCATTCAGTTGGTCGGATACAACATAGCGAGCCTTTGACAGGCTCAAGGAGGTTATGAGCAGCTGCCTAGTGCTTGCGTTGCCAAATTTTACACAGCCATTTGTTTTGGAGTGTGATGCGTCAGGAGAGGGGATCGGCGCAATGTTGATGCAAGGAGGTCACCCTATAGCCTTTGAGAGCCGGAAGCTCCTTCTGCATGAGATGTTGTATTCTATATACGACAAGGAGATGTTGGCCATCATGCATGCATTGGCTAAGTACCGGCAATATTTGGTGGGTAGCAAGTTTGGGGTGAAGACTAATCACGTCAGCCTCAAGTTCTTTTTGGAGCAGAAGTAGCTACAGGAGAGGCAACAGAAGTGGATCAGTAAGATCCAAGCATATGACTTTGACATTGAGTATGTCAAGAGTAAGAACAACGTGGTAGCAGATGCCCTTTCACGTAGACCAGCCACGTTGTCTCTTATGAGCTTAGATACAGACTGGAGGGCTTGACTCTTAGTAGAGTACTCCAAAGACAGGTTTGCATGTGAGATTCTGGATGGGCAGGTGGCAGATGACAGGTACAGGGTGGTCGATGAGATCATCTATTACAGGGACCGGATCTTCTTGACTGAGGGGTCTCAGCTCAAGAAGAAGATACTCCAGGCATCACATGATTCAACGTTGGTAGGACATCAGGGGTTTACCAAAACCTACATGGCCATTAGAGAGAGGTTCTCATGGAAGGGCCTCAAGGAGGACGTACTCCAGCACATCCGGGAGTGCGATGTTTGCCAGAGGAACAAGGGAGAGATGAGCCATCCTGCAGGATTACTATAGCCTCTTCCCATTCTGGAGGGGAAATGGGAGAGTATTTCGATGGACTTCATCACAGGGTTGCCCATGGTACAGGGCAAGGATTGTATCTTTGTCATTGTTGATCAACTGACGAAGTACGCACATTTTTTTGCCATATCCGCACACTATATAGCAGCACAGGTGACCGAGTTGTTCTTCAAGGAGATCTTCAGGCTACGTGATCTTCCTAAGACCATCGTCAATGATAGGGACAACAGTTTCATGGGTGGGTTTTGGCAGGAGCTTTTCTGGTTGGTGGGGACAGAGTTGACACCGAGTACCAGTTATCACCCACAGACGGATGGGCAGACAGAGATAGTTAACAAGTGGCTGGAGGGCTACTTGCGTAACTATGCTAGTGGGTAGCAGCGAGCATGGTTGAAGTGGCTACATCTGGGGGAGTACTACTACAATACTTCACATCACATGTCCATTGGTATATCACCATTCTATGCCTTATACTGGTATCATCCTTTATCTTTTGCTGACGTGATGTTTGGTGATAGCAAGGCTCCTAGAGCCAAGATTTGGATCCAAGAGAGTCAGGATATTCTCCGAGCTCTCAAGGATAACATGGCTATAGCGCAGAACCAGCAGAATTTGTATGGCAACAGGGGTCAAGTGGAGAGACAGTTCGAGGTATGGGACATGGTCTACCTAAGATTACAGCCATACCGACATTCGTCACTAAAGCAGAAGGGGGCTGAGAAGCTCAAGCCCTGCTTTTATGGGTTGTACAGGGTGATACGCAGGATTGGACAGCTTGCATATGAGTTGGAGCTGCCCCATGGCAACAAGATTCATAACGTCTTTCATGTATCATGCCTGAAAAGGTATTGGGGCAGCAGGTCACAGTGACAGATGAGCTACCACCCATGGATGATGAGGGGCATTTGGTATTATAGTCGGAGGCTATCATTGATACCAGAGAGAGGCAGCTACGGAGCAGGACAGTCCGGGAATTCTTGGTGAGGTGGAAGAATTTGCCGAATGAGGATGCCACTTGGGAGAGTGAGAAGATCTTGCAACATCCATCACTTCAGTTGCTTGAGGATAAGCAACATTTTGTTGGGGGAGACTGTAATATTCCTAATTAGCCATGGCTAATTGGAATATTCGATTTTGTTCAATTTTTGCCTTCTTTAGTTATTTGTAAATAAAAAAGTGAGGATGGGGGACATAACTCACTTTTAGAATAAAAGGTCACTTCCTAGTAACACAACGTTGTGACTTAAAGGGAAGCCAAGGGGGCCAAAGGGGGACACAGAAATGGAGCCCACGCAGACACATGGAGGGACTGCGCAGGAAGGAAGAAACACGTGGCGAGAGAGGAATCACGCAGGAGGAGGTGAGCCTTGGGATTGAGAGAGGCAAAGGCTATAAAAGAGAGAGGAGCCCCATTATTTTGATCATTCAGTTATGTGCATTGTGAGCTAGTCATTTCAACTTAGAACACGCTGGTTGTTTAGCTAGTCTGCAGTACTGTTTAGTGCATCGAGTGTCTCCGTTCGGAGATCTCACCCTTAGCCCCAGGGGACTTCGAGTGCCTGCTCGGGCAAAGTATTTCCATCAGTATTTTTGCAGTGGTTTCAACAACATTTTGGGTAGGAGGATTGAGCATCTGAGGATGACTGCGCAACACTGAGAGGGATGACGCAGTTCTTTCAGGCAAGAGTTTTGGATTGGGGTTTTGCAGGAGGATTTACGCTGGGTGATTGAGCAGGGGACTAGCCCTTGCATACTGGAGGATTTTTGGTAGAGTTTCAGGCAAAGTTCTAGAGGGGTTTCTTCAGTGGCAGCATAGAGCATTAAGGCACTGCGCAGATCCCCAAGGGGGTGATTTTCGGAGGTCGGCCATTTCAGAAAAGCTTTCTCGGTTTTTCTAGGTTTCTTGAGTAGAGTCCAATTCCAGAGTTTCAGCCTTTTCTGAGGAGGGGAGCAGCACAACAGTCTTCCAGCAATTGGGACGCAGTTCAAAGAGAAGCCATTCCTTTGCTATTCTGAGTATATTTCTTCACTTGACTTGCGCAAGTTGAGGTGCCATCTTCCTGATCACCTCCTGTACTCATTTTTCTACTTTATAAAATGGCTTAGTATTTCTCGCTGCATTTCTTGAGTATTTGTTTATTATATACACTATTGTTGTTGCACCACTGTTATTATATCCCTGTGATTTTCTCGGCTACTATACCACTTGTACGTTTTGCTGGTTGAGACTTTGCTGGGGTTTAAGGAATATTCCGGGTTGGGGATATTACATCAATTTCTTTGTTTTAGAATCATATTTAAATTGGTGTAGGTTGCTTTAGTAATTTACTTCAATGTTTCATGAAGAAATCTGAAATAAGCTTGTAATGTAATTTACAATCTAGGTGAAGTAGATTCAGTTGGTTGCAATAGGATTCCTAAGATTGTTAGATCTAGGAATTTTCACACATACTTGTATAAGCAACTTTCCCAGGCAGTCACCACCTTCTACCGCTCTCAACAGATTAGATTTAGGAAGTTATAATGTTATGTGTTGCTAGAAGGTGAGGTATGAATATTTAATAACCATAGCTATTATTATGTTTGTCTTTTACTTTTAAATTTTAATTATAGGTACACTTATATTAATATGTTTGTAATCTTTATTATCTAAATTAACTTTATAAACTTTAATTATAATATTTCAATGAAATAAAATTTATATATATTTTAGAATTATTAACTTACAACTTTAATATTATCGTGGAGAGTATGAATTTTATTCATTAATCTTATACTTATGAAATATTTATTACGCATATTCTAAGTGTCAAATTTAAGGTAATATATCATTTCTTAATTATTTTAGGTACTCAAACTTTTTATTATTTATTTAAACATTTTTCATAATTATTTAATGAGTATATTAGTGCAAGGTATGCAATGTATGCATATGTAGCTACCATATGCATACATCGTATACATGCTAATACATTTTTGCCTATAAATAAAAAAATGGGTCATTACAAAGAATGTGGCTCTAACGACTACAAAGTCATTGTGTTAACCACTAAGAAGGGTTGAATCCCTCAAGCTAAATGAGAAGGTTGTCCTAGGAGTCTATCAACCAAGCTTATGCTTGGAGGTAAGTTGTTAAATGCAACTACTCTTAGAATGAAATGCTAAATGGATGAGTGAAGTTCTTAGCTTAAGATTGTTTTAAATATTTATGTACTTAAAGTATGATTATTCCCTATGACAAGAGTACTCACCGATAACTGAAAAGACAATCTTAACCGAATAAGAACGTTCCAAATATTTAAGTGTGAAAGAGATACCAAAGATAATCTCAAAGATCTAATGACTACGGGATGTACTCAAATCTCGTAATAACTTAATTCACACTTAGTCAAGATATTAATTGCAAGATTATTAAAAACAATGCCACAATTAAAACAATTAGAGATCTTAAAAGATATTTCAACAAAAACATGCCAATAATGAAAGATACTTAAGAGTAAAACGTAAGATGCCAAATGTAACTAGAACAGGATTTAGAAACTTAGAGTTTAGATGTGTGAGTATGTTAAGTGCAAACTTTGACAATTATTAGAGATTAAGACAACACAAGCGAATGTTAGATTTCCAATAATCAAAATCAGCAATAATGTTTTAGAAATATCAGCACTAATTATCCTTATGACAGCAGTAATAAAATCACTTTAGATTCGATACAACAAGCCTATGATAGCCACAGATGATCAATGAGATGCCCAACACTTTTCTAATGTAAATTATGAGTTTTTATCCCGCTTTAAGAGGCAATATTCAGTGACATATCAGATCTGAAATAACTTATTACAACAGTAAGTAGATCAGAAAATCAGTAAACTATTGATGCTACAAGTGTCAAATGCAGCCCAAAACTTGGAAAATTTTGTCAAAACTAAAAAATTTAATTTTTGAGCTCTTTTACATGTGTTATTCAGAAAAATTCAGATATGATCTAGCAATTTTGCAGAAAAAATTCCAGCAAGCTAAAATTTAGATCTAGGCTAGATCTTTAGTATCCAAGTGGCCAAAATTTTAAGAATATTATATTTGTAATTTTAAATTGTTTTGACCAATTAGATGTATTTCTAGGGAAATTATATCACTGTTATGAATCAGAATTTACAACTGAAATAAAACAGTGAGAAATTAGAGTTTAGAGAGCAAACCCTAGGGCAAAGTTGAAAATCACTTTGTCCAAACTTGCTAAATTTTGTGATGAAGTTGCCACCTACAAATCAAACTTTTTGAGCCAAAAATTTTGCAAAACCCACCAAGTATTTAGTCCCAAAATTTAGAGAATAGACATAGGTCAAAGAGAGGCAAACTAGGGCCAAAGAGGATCAAAGTTAGGCCCAATAGGGCTAGCGTTGAGCGAAAAAGGGGCTAGGAAACCAAAGAATGGGTAGAGGATGAAGGAAAAGGACAAGGGGGGCTAACATTGGAGTAAGGAGGTCGTTTTGGGGCTAACGGCTAGGTTATGAAGGCTAAAAATCCCACGGCTAGCCCTAAAGGTAGCCATCTAGGGTTTTTGAGGGAGGCTGAGGCCTTCAACGCCACGACTAGGCCAGAAACGACCTTAAACCCTCAACGCAGGGGATAGGAGAGGAGGCTAAGAGATCTAGGGCCTATGGCCTGCCCTACAGGACCTAGAAATGTTAACACAAAGGGAGAGAAAAATGACGTGGGGGCTAAGGAGGAGGACACTGGCCTTGGAGGGGCTAAATCCGGACTCGAGAAGGCTTAAACTCGAAACCCTAGTCTTCAACAAAATTTAATTCCGGCAATTTGGCTCAATTTCTTCAATGGCTAGCCCTGCAAAAAAATTTAAAGACTAGATCTTACCCTCTAGGGCCTAGATCTAGCTCTATTCCAACTTTCTCCACTTGATTTGACATGCACAAATAGATTTACAAATGCTCAAAACCTCAATATATACAAAAAATCTAAAATCCCAAAACCCCAATCGGAAAAAATAATATCCAAAATTATTTTACAGATTTACTTGCAAAATTTTACAAATGTACAAGGGTTTTGAAATAAATTTTGAGAAATAATTTTTATGTAGTTTTTTCTTTGATAAATGGCTAAAAATACTCTAGAAAATTAATGCACACTATAGCCTTTGCAAAATTTAAATCAACCACATAAATATTTGGAATTCAAACAAAGTCGGTTCATGCCCACAGTGTATGAACTCGGAGACCAAGAACTAGGGAGTCTGCAAACACTATATATTTCTCAAGAAAATTTGTTAGACAATATGGCAAATCAATTCATCTAAGATAAACCCAAAATCTATCAATAGAATTACTTTATCCCCATCAAATGAAAAACAAATTTTAGCATTAATCAGCGCAATATAGGAAAACCCATACCTAGCACATACCACAAATCAACGAACACTGAACACCTTGAAATGGACCCCAAAGTCTTTATTATGATTCAAATAAACGTTCTCAGTAGGACAAAAGTTTTACATCAATGCTTCAGTAGCAGTTTCTTAGCCAGATCTCAGATGGTTTTGGCTACAAATGACAATCTATATATAGATAAATTTTCCAAGTGGAAAAATAATGGCTAGTTGGCTTGATCCTCGTCAAAATAATCTTGATCGTCGAAAAATACTTGATCATCTTTTAATCTTCGTTGTTGAATTTTTTTTTTTTTTTAGGAATTTTCGAATGTTTCATTTAATTCAATTTTTATTAGCTCAAAATTAAAAAAAAAAAAAATAATTGTAAGTTTGGCAGGCCTACATCTTCATCATGTCCAATAGATCACCTCGATTGGGACGCGGAGTTGAACTGGTGACTTCACATCAAAGAATACTTTAATAGAACACCTGATCACCATCTATTCAAGACCCACGGACATTAACTCAAAATTAATTATTTTGAGCTAATTTCTTAAACAAATTGACTTTGACTTAACCACCAAGGTCCAAGGGTCCAATTTTTCTTGAAATATCCAATATTCCCTTGGTGGAGGACCTCCAAAAAATAATTCTTTTGATTCCCACGAATTTTTCCACTTGGAGAATTTAATTTCTCTAGACTTTTAATTTTGGTTCTAATTAATTAAATTTATAGCTTAGGATTTTAATTTAATTTTGCCAGAAAATTTAATTAATTGACACTTGAGGAGATTAAATATTTTTTTCCACCCTGTAATATTTTAGCCATGGTGTCTAAGTATGAAGGACCATGCACTAACATATTTTTTACATAATATTTTTACAAATTCAACCCTCAAAGGGGTAATACTCATTCGGCTTGGACCCTCAAATTACATACTCAATTTTGCGACACAATATGATCTAGTAGACTGAGCGGTTTGTAATAAAATAATTTATCCAATTAGCTTAAATTATTTCCAAATCACTTTTACATTTCTAGGTGAATGCAAATTTCTTGACACTCAGAGGATTCGCTATATGACTTGAAGGAACTAGATGCTTCTGACAGTAAATTCATGCATTGTATTCCAGTCAAGGTTTTGAGTATCAAGCATGAACACTATGGTGGAAACATACATGATCAGGCAAAGAAAGATCCTATATTGTGGTTGTGGGTTAACATTTGGGATCATGCGCTTTTTCATTTGGTTACAACTTTTGCTAGGTTAAGATGGCTCATGGAACACATTGTTAACTGAATACTAAGACTTGTGAGAGAAGAAAGCAGGTTCTGGGCAACTTGATACATAAAGCCATAGTCCATAATGAAATGTTAAAAAAATACAACAGAGGCGCAAGGTTACAGCCAAGTTGTTCTAACACTACATATCTCAAAAATTGTTGAGAGACAAAGTATACCTTTCTTTCTATCTAGAATTACTTGCAGTCTATCTTTTTCTTAGTAAGAACATTCAAAAATGAAGAGAACAAAGAGAGAAACTGTTTATACTACAGTACATGTGAAAAGTATTAAGGGACAGTATACTTCTCTATCTATCTAGATTTCCTTCCATTCCATCTTTTTCTTAGTAACAACATTAAAAAAAGGAAAAGAACAGAGAGAAACTATTTATACCACACATCATGTTGCGGGTGTATGTCAATGTTCCAGCTGGTGACAGGAACTTTGACTTTTCTCCAACAAAACCCCACTCAACAACAGGTGTTGCTTCCTCAATCCCATATCCACTTGTCCATGTAACTGACATCTGTATATAATGACTACTAAGTTATTGGAGAGAAGGAAAAATAAATAAAAGAGTTCTAAAATCCCAAAAGTTTACCTTCAATCAAGTAAATTCGATGTCTGGTTTTGGAAAAGAAAATTGTTCTCAAAATTGGCACTAAAAATCTTATACTAAATGCTTATTACTTCAAACGATGATACTTAACCTAAATTCTAGTATAGAATTCAAAACAAACTGAAATTGTTTTTGGATGATAACTCTAATAAGAGATGAAGAGAACTTGTATCCCTGTTACAAAATTTACCAAAACAGGCTGCTGTAACCAGAGATCTTCAGTATTTGCGCATTTACTTGAGATGCATTCCCTGAATATACTATAAACTTAATTCTAGGCATGTTTCCAAGGCAAACCCAGAATGGATTCAGCATCTTCAAATGATGTCAATAATATTTCCTTAAAAGTAACTTCATAAACAAAAGCGATAATAAAAGATCTACTATAAGATCTACTAATAATTAGGCTTCAGCATAGTCAAAAAGTTCATTCAACAAATGTATGTTTAACACAAACTATAGCAGACAGTCCAAGGGGATAATCAATAATAGGCTGTATCATATTTCTAGAGTATGTCATAAATCATGTCTTATTCTGCTTTGCCTCATTGCCCCTACAAAGATGATGGTTATTGTTCTTTCGTACAATGTTTCTTGAATACCATCAAAGATCAATCTGCATATGGATTTTGTTGTCTAACATCTGTTTATTCTTTGGCACTTCCTTTCTGAATATTTGGTGTCATGGCATCTTAAATGGTTGTTGACACTTTTTCTGAGTTACTAACAATGAAAACACTGATGAGGCAGCAACATGAGGGAGAGAAATGAAATTTTTTCAAACTCAGGATTTATTTGTTTGCTCATCTATATTCTCTGGAATTTCCTTTCTGAATATTTGGTGCATTGCATATAGTGAGCCTTACATAGTTGTTTACACTAATTTTGTGTAACCATTGAAGAAGGCACTGATGAGTAGCAACAACTTGGGAAAGAGACGTAAGGAGTATTTAGCAAACTACCAACGAAACATATTACAACATTTTTTTTAGGATTTTGCAGGTTGAAAAATTCAAGAGAGACTGTTGCTCATAAAGAGTTAAGTAGGACTGCAAATAAAAGTTGCAACCTAGCTATTTTATTTTGAATGAGACTGTTCTGCTTTTACAAGAATTCTTTCATAAATACACTAGTATTGTGCAAGAATATCCTCGTAATTGAATCACAGCAGTATAGAAGAGTGTTTCTCTAGTTCATTATGCTCAAAGATCCATGTAATGCATTATATACTAGGTTGCACGAAACTTCTAGGAACCCGACATTTCGGGATGTACCCATACCTGAAACTCGGCTGAAACTTGGCCAAAACTCAACCATCATGTAATCATCTATGAGAGTTGATATAGACTTGGCTTTCCTTCTAAATTGTCATCTATGGGTCTTATTCCCTTTTTTCTTGCAATATAATCTGCTATAAACTTATTTATAAATTTCTTTTATATATATATGATGTTTCAACCGGCGTTTCAACTGATGTTTCCATTTTTGTGAGGTGACGTTTCTAAACGTACCCATTCCGGAAACTCTTGAAACGTTTCGATGCTTCGTGCAACTTAGATTATATATACTCTTACATCGCATATAAAACAACAGTAATGTTGACAATGAGTAAGTTAGTGGGTATATATAGCACTACCCTGCCTTTAAACACCCTCGACGAAGACACAGCTGTGTGGGTTACGTCTCCAATATGGGATCTTACTGACATGGAGCCATAATATGAATGTTCACAATAGGACTGGCAAGGCTTGGAGGTTAAAAAACATACAAGTGGTACCTTCGAAGAGTAATGTGGCATCCATTTCCTTTATCAAAATCTTCATTATAATTTTAAATACCAGATCAGCTACTTGTACATGTTATGCTCTCTCTGTTCATAATAACATGGGTGTAACATTCAAAGACAAATGCTCTTGAAGAAGCAATCTAGAAATTATCTAGATTATTAAAACAAAAAAAATCCCACATACACTTAAAATAGTTATTTTTGTCAACAGTTCTTCAAGCTCAGGTTATATATGATCTGTAATGCAGTGAAATTAAGTACAGAGTCACAAACCACATTTATTATGATCAATATATATACAGGTTATCCTCCAACGTCTTTTTTTAACTTCCAGAAAGCCATTAACTTTGTTACGGTGTTGTGTGCATGCTTCCTGTTACACCTTTTTATCCCTCAGTTTCACTTTAGTAGTACTTCATTTTCTTTGCCAAATACGTTCCAGCATATGAGCAGATCCTTTGCCTATCTTGATGATGTCAAAGCCCAAAGTACCGTGATCAGATGTGCCGCCATGATGATTTGTATTATTTTATCATGATCAGCCAAAGGTGTGACCATTGTATCTTATGCATTGTTCAGTGAGCTATGCAAAATGTTTTTTCATATGGGTGGTTGCTCTAGAGTCTAGACTCTTTGTGGTTTGTCATGGCCCATCCTCTTTGTCCCCATTTCAAGATAGTCCCTGTTGTCGCGCAGATTGACACGACAACGCTCAGACCGGGGGCTGTCACTCTGATCCCCGATCCCTCCGTTTAAGCCTGTCTCCCGCGGCTAAGGGGGGTAGACCCTGTGAGGTGATGAAGACCAACTGTCGACCAGTTGGTTGGGAGACACGAGACACATTTAAGATAAGCACTAAAATGATATGATTAGTTAGCAGACCAGTGCCTTGAGAGATTGTTATTAAAATGATTACTTGCTAAATGATATAGAAAAATAAACCGTGACCAGCAATCATTTGTCCTCAGCTAAATCACATGACCAAAACGATATCCAGCAATTGAAAAATTTCGACAAGATAAATGCTTAAAACCACCACGAGAATTGTAAATTATTAACCAGATATCAATTTCGTGTCTCGGCTTGAAAATTTTAGATCTCAGCACGAAAGATAATAATTGAAAACCACTGAATCCGGCAAAAATAATTTTCCACGATGAATTTTTTATGGCTTTTCTCGACAAAAAATTTGAACTTAAAACAAAATTTAAAATTTAATCTAAAACCCTAAAAGAAAATTATTATATTTTATTTATATTATTAGATTTTATTATTATATTTTTTTTTTATGATTTAATTATTTTAAAACAAAATTAAAACAACAATTATTTAATCTAACTAATCTAACATCAAATAAAAAAAATCTTAAACCCTATACAGTTATTGATTTTTTTTCTTTTATTTAATATTAAAAAACAAAGAAAAGAAAATGCTAAACCCTATAATAACACATATACATAAAACTAAGACTAAACTAAACAAAACAAGAAAATGAATTTTTTATTTTTTATTTTTTTTATGAAACCTAAGACTAAAAAATGAAACGTAACTACTCTAAATGAAATTGAAACTACATTTGAACTATACCTGAACAGTGCATTAAAAAAAAAATTTAAAAAGTTAACCCTACGCTAACAGAAAGAAAGGCAAACATGTTATTAACAAAATAAAATCAAAACGATTTAAGAAAAAAACTACGCTAACAAAAGATCAATGCATATATTTACAAACCTAAGCGACTGAAACGTAAACCGAAAAAACGATCTCAAAATGGAAGCTAACCTACGCATACGGCATAACAATACCTGAATCGATTTACACTTACAGCTTCACGCAGACAGGCTCGAGGGCTCGGGAACGGACGTGGAAAATCGACGCTAGCAGGCAGAGCAGGATTACGTACCTTAGACCAGCGAAAAACTCCGGATTGCACTCGTATTTGCAGGCTGACACGCAGGGTATGGAGTTCGACGGGTCTGCAGTGTTGGGCAGCAGCGGAAAATGCCGCAGCAAGTGTGATAGGCACAATAAAAATCGAGCTTGGTTGTTGTTTTGCAAGCGGACGTGAGCTTGGTTGTTGTTTTGCAGGCGGGCGTGCGGGGTTTGATGATGCTCGACGACAGCAAATGGGATATCCACGTACTCTGGCATATACCCATATACCATAGAAACAAGAAAAACAAAACACCCACGTATTTGTCAAATGAACCACCGGTGCATATGTGCAGGTGCAGGCGTTGGTCAAGGCAGGAAACGCGAGTTTCTGATGTAGGACTTGCAGTGAGAGGATGGAGAAGGATCAGTAGGTGGTTGAGGGAGATGCGGTTTGCCACAACGAAGAGGGAAAAATTGCGTGAAGATAAAATGCAAAGGGGATAGATTGCTTAATAGGAGGCAGCATGAAAATGGAGCAGATTGCCCGGGATGCCCAGAAATCCCACTAAAGCTCCACACAAAATATTTAAAATTTTCTGCTCCAAATTTGTCAAATAAAACCCTGAAAATTTCATAAAACTTGCACCTGCAACCTGTAATGGAACATCCGAAAATAATATGCGCAGGAAGACAAAACTGAGACCGTAAAACAGCTAATTTTATTTACAGATTTGGCCCCTTAACAGTCAGATTCATCAAGAAGCACATAAAATATTTAAAGAAATAATGATTTCAGATTTTCACTGTGAAGAACTTCAGAAAATCTCTCATGTAAATTAGAAAGATAAACCGAATGATAGACCCAGGATCAAATCCAACTGGGCTCAGCAAAAGAAATGCTTGCGGGAGTTGGCTGGTTCAGCCGAGAACTTCCCCGAACGCCCACAAAATTCCTTCAGAAAATGTTTTCTGCACAGCTCAAAACAACCATTAGTAAAGAGGGCAAAAAATGTTGCTAGATCTCAGGTAGTAATGGAGATACCTGCCATTACTTCAGAAACCCTAACAACACCCAAACCCTAGCAAGTGAAACAAGATACCTGTGCTCACAATACTCTACAAAAAGCTATTATTAACGGCTGAAAATAACATATGCAGAAAATTAAA
>APFE030481166.1:118238-157843 GCA_000404065.3 Pinus taeda | reverse complement strand
AAGTGATGGTTATCTACAAGCTTCAAAGCCACATCAAACGAGCCTGAATCACAACCTGCCATACCAGATTCAGAGTTGTAGCCAGAGACAAAGATGCCCCTAAACATGCATTCGGTTGATGATCAACCTTAAACCATCTATGCGGGGTTGAGACATCCTTTCAAAAGAATAAGGGACACTTCCTCTAGCAGAAGACTTCAGCTTCTTGCTAGTTTTGGAAGAGTTTCAGGAATTGCATTAAGCATTCCAGAGTTGTTGGTCATCCTTAAACCATCAAAGGTTTTGACCTCCCTTGATCTCTTTTTGTATGATTAGTTTTTGCTATGCTAATAGAAAATGTAGATCTCTAAACATGTGCTTGCTTATTGCTTATTGTGCTGAGGTTTCATTAGCTATTTGTGTATGTAATCAGGTAAATTTCTTTAAGTTTAAAATGAAATTCATGAGCAAAGTAGCTTCAAAAACAACTACTGAACAACAAACATTCAAAATACAACAAACCATCAAAGGGACACTTCAACACATTGTTTTGATGAAGGAGTTGACCCCTCCTGGGCTACATCTCCTTGGTCCAGCTTCTATGGCTTGGGCCTCTGTATTAGCTCAATGTGGCAAAATTCTGTTTTACAAAGCTCTATGGCTCCTGATACCTGCACCAATGTGTTCAGAATGTCCAAAGTAGCTAAGAACCCCTCTTCCCGAGCTAAATTTGGTCAAAAATTGCCTTCTCTATGACTCCGACAGCCTTTTCCCACAATTTCTCCTCTAATTCTGGAATGAATCCAATTAGCCCCGCTAAATGTGGAGGCGAGCCCAAAATTGGTGGCATCGCCAAACTTTCCGCCGTTTTAAACTGCATTTAATTAATTTTAAACCCGAATTAGTTAACATAAATCCGCGATTAATGCGAAGACTGCAGAGTTAGTGCTAACCAACCTTAACATCCGGTGGAACTAGACACATGATAACCGTTTGGAGTTTGTCAGATCTGTCAGATAAACCGTAGCATTAACTGCATCGTGGTGTTCACATGTGGAGTTAACGTCGCATTAACTGTCGGGGTTAGAGCCGTCAAATAAACTACAGCGTTAGCGGCCTCGTGCTGTTAACATGTGGAGTTAACGTTGCATTGATTGCTGAGGTCGGAGTCGTTAGATTAGTTGACCGTTTAATGTTGTAGTAATCACGTTCACATGTCGAGACTACTAATTGTTGCGGAGTTGGTGAACTTTCTATCAGATAAACCACAACCTTGAATGCAGTTAACAATAAACGCGTTCACATGTGACTATTGCGGTGTTGGTGGGTTGGAACTGCCGAGTAACATAACCTGTAACCGCGTGGTTTGTAACATTGCGATCTCATGTGGAGGGCTGGCCCTCCTAACTGCCAACCCCAAAATTAATAAACTTTAAATATATGTCGCGAACCTATGGGGTAAGGAACACTCGGTAGAGGAGTTGGTTAAGGTGTGTGGATTGTGTGCCGGAGGTCATGGGTTCGACCCCGACTTCCACCAAATTGTGTTGAAATGAACTCTGTTTAGGCCATTGGCAGGTGCCACATGGTGGCCTTTGGGCTTGCCACATGGCATTCTTTCATTGGCCCAAAACGAACCAATGGAAACAAGCCAACACACCACCTAAAACCCAATGAAACGGTGCCATTTGTCCATCTGTGATTCGATGTTGACCACCATTGACCATGTCTAGTTAGTTGCCATGTCAGCAGTACGAACTGCTGACTGTGCAATGATTGGGCATTTTTAAAAATTTTTGCCTGTTTAGCAAAGTGATCAGAACACAATAAATTTCTCATACGAACTTGGCTTTCGACGAAACTAGCTACATTAGGATCGTTTTTCCGATACAGATGCAATCGTTCAACTTTCGAGCCATTCTGAGAACTTTGATTTTTGAGCTAAATACCGAGCACCTGATCATCCCTTTTTAGGTTGAGTTTCTCCCTTTTTATGCGGGGTGAGACCTCCCTTTCAAGGTTGAAGGTTTCCCTCTTCAAAACATGAGCAGGAACTGCACTGAGCGTTCCAATGTTGGTGGTCATCCTTAAACCACCCCCCTTATACCAACATTTCAGATAGTACATTCAACCTAGTGCTTCCATGCATTTTTGTACATTTTGTATTACAACTCTCTTCTTGGACTCATATATACTCCTTCAGATTAAGGGGGGGAATGTTGGACGCCTAATCCTCTATGGGTTGGTGTGGTATGTGAATAGCCACTGAAGTCCAAGTGACATTGGAATATGGAATCCAATAGTCACTCCAATGTACAATAAATGTATATCATGTCAATAATATATGCAACTCAATGTTTACCATTCATATTCTGCCTCCGCCATGTATGTGTTTAACAAAATCATTAAACAATTACACACATAAAATTCAATTGGTCAAACATTGGTTGTCTTATAAATTCAATTCCTTAGAAACTTTGACCTCTTCCTCAAATTACTGATAATTTGGCAGCTCAGTGACAAATTCCAACAATGGGACGAGATTCCTCTTTTAGAGAGGAGCAATTTTGACTTTTGAAGTGCTCAATTTGGACAAGGGAATATGTATTTCTGAATAAAATCCCACATGTGCATATTTGATCAGGTTGGCCCTAAAGCAAATAGGACACTCTTGGAAGGATATAAATACAAGTAACCTCAACCTCATTTGGACATCATGATGGAGCATTCTTCTATTGTCTTCTTTGGTTTGGCACACAGGTCTGAGGCAAGTTCACAAAGATTGGTTGGCATAGGTCCGAAATTGCAAGGTCTGAAGCTCGCATCTTTGTTTTTAAGGTTTTGAGTCTCAACTGCATGCATGTCATGGAGAAATTTTGACTATAGTCGTAGGAACGTCATGGCGAAATTTTGACCGAAGCCGTTTAGCCGCATGCATGACACATCTTCCCTGCGACTAGGATTTAGAGGTTGAATTTTCAGTTGATCGAAGTTTTCGCTCATTGATTGCAGAGTTTGGCAATTGACTACAGACAATGACAATTGATTACATTTTCCTCAATCAGGGTTTTGGATTATTGGCATTGTTGGATTCTTCTCATGTATATTGTCTAGTTGTTTTTGCTGGATAGGTTTATAATTGAAGATATGGATCATTGTACTCTCTTTTACGGAATCATTCAATGACAATCTAATAAAAAGAAGAATTTGAAAGGGTTTTCCCCATAGTGGCTTTTCCCCTGGTCTCCGACCAATCCTGGTGTCTCTATGTGTGAATAATTTTCTTCTTTTGTTCCTTTATGTTCCGTTGCATTGATGATGACATTGTTCTTTCTATATAATTGCATATGTTGCTAAATAATGTTGTAAAACTGAATAATGATATGATGCTATGGGGTGGATTTAATATGTAAATGAAGAAATGCAATTATCAAAGCAAAGAACAATATAAACCCGATAAGAAATTAACATGGTATTAGAGATTGGCTGAAGAAAAGTCATTGAGAGCACCCTTATGAGGACACTTTTGATGGAAGCAAGAGAAGATGGTGAAGACTTAAAAGAATACTAGGTTTTGTAGGAAACTCTAGGCAATTTTTTTATTAGGGTTTGATGGATAATGAGGTTAGGGTTTGGAAGAAACCCTGGTTTATGGCAAATATTTGAGATATGAAATCTAGAAACCCTAGCATGATCAATGTGAAGATGTTCAAAGCACTTGTGACAAATTTGATGAAGCCCTAGATGGGATAGTCTCTATTAGGCATGGTTGCTGATGAAGTTTGTTGAGATAGTGAGGGCTACATTGTTATGGATGAGAGATGGTAATGAGCCTTGAAGGCTGGTTCAAGAGGAAGTTGATCTCCTCTCATTAAAAGGTAAGTACATTTTAAATTTATGTTACCTCTTTGTGATTTTATTCCTGTTTGGATTTATTTCTTTGATTATTATTTATATTTCCTGTATGTATATGTGAGTATTTGGATACTTCTGACCTCTTGATGAGATGTGATAAATGGATATTTCTTGAGGATCATCTGAGATGCGGAAAAGGATGGATAGTGTAAGAAGATGAGAGCTACAATTTCCCATGGAAAGGAAATTGACAAAATTCTCCCATTGCCAATGTCAAATAAGAATGTGCACACGTATTGAATACTACAAGGTATATATGATGTGTAGTTTCAATTGCAATATTGGATGGCAAGGTAAGCCCTAAGGCATGATGAGTATATCACCTTCACAGATGGCTCATTCATGTAAGGGAGTTTGATTCATGATACTTATGATGAGATGGTGCACTTGGTATTGGACAATTATCTTACATTCTATTAAGCCATGGTAAAACTAGTTATAAACATTAATTTTTGATATATTGGTCTACTTGATATTTGGCATTTTAGACAATGGATTTCTTGATCTTATAAAGAAGGCTAGCGCATTTATTCTTATATATAGTAGCTTGATACTATTGATAATGTTTATAACAAGCAAGGTAACCATGATGATAGAAGTATAACAATGAGATTGATATTCAAGATCTTCTTGTTGACTGTAATTAAGTTTTGATGAGCTTAATAATTATAACACATGGTAAAATTGAATGCCCTGACTTGATGGATTGAATTATGTGATAAAGAAGTGATGTTGTGATCATGATTCTTGAAGTATAATCCTATTATCTATTTGATATTAATCCTTGATGAAAGTTTGATGTCATGTTCTTATGTGATCTAGTAGCTAATATTGACATGTTATGACCATGATGAATATATGTGTTAGAACCTGATATAGCTTGATTTTATGATATGAAAGTTCTATTGATGCATGATAGTATTATAGATAGGTTGATGACTTGAATAATAATGGCTGAAGGGGTTGCTCATTAAGAGGGAGAAACTCTTCATAAGATCCCTGCACCTATTATCATTTGCATTAGATGTATAGAATATTATTTATTAATGATTTTTTTTGACATAAATAGATAAATATCTGATGTTGTTGGTTTGCAACAAGTTCTGGTTTGAGAAGAGGGGGTTTCCCTTAGTTTAAGCCCCAACCGCACAAAATCAAGCTCATTAGTTTGGTTATATGCCTCCAACCGCATGAAAGAAAGCCTATGGGTGTAGTTGTGCCTGTATGTCACAAAAATTGAAGCTTTATGCATAAAATTAGGAACGCACCAGGAGTATGACAGTCCTACAGATATGGAGAAGACAACTAAAAGTTCAATGAGCAGGGAAGTTTGAATACTTATCTTACGATAGAGAATGTGAATGTGTTGACTAAACTTGTGTTTGTAGGTGACCGAAATATGCATGTCAATATGTCATTTTGATTTAACCATTGAAACTAGTGTATGACAATATTTGATAGTAGTTGCAAGGGTTTGACAAGATTTCGTTGATTGGTATAAATAAGGAATGTTTGGAGTTTTGACATGATGCTTGATAGTTCACAAATATACTTTAGAACATTGACATGTTGCTTCATATGTTTTTGGCTTATGGATTGATTAAATTCACTCTGATAACAAATTAGAGTTTTGACTTGATGACTAATGATTTGACTTGATATCTGATGATTTTCCTTGATGACAGTGCTATGTGAACATATTAACTTTCAATGAATAATATTGGTATTCAATAGTGATTTTGTATTGGTCTCATTGGTTGAAGTATAAATAGTTGTGATTCAGTATGCAATAATCTCACAATGAATAAGATTCTTGGTATATGCATGAAACTTATATGACTTGTCCTTGATGTATACATTCATATTTAGTGGAAAAAATGATTCATGCTATGATCATAAGGATGGACTGATGACATTTGATATTGCATAATAACAACTTGTTGACATGACAATAGATGAAGTCATGGCTTGATATTTGGATGTGAGCTCCACTTGGAATTTGGTCTGAAAAGTTTCTCACAGGGATATTGGCATAAAATTTTATGATTTTGACATTAGTTTTGATCTCACACCTAAGGCTTAATAAGTTGACTTAGTTTATTTGATTGCACAATATTGATTTGTGTAAGGCTGATCATATTGCTTTGGTCAAGTGTTATGTTTGCCGAAAGTATTGTATGAAGCAAAGTTTCCCGAGCCTAGTATGTCCGCATTACAATTATATGGTGAAGATATGCCAATCCAAATCTCTACTTCAAAAGGGGTCCAAGGTGTGGCTTTGATTTTGGTTTTATATACTGATGGCCTATTTTTGACAGGTAATGAGCCTTTGGTGATCAAAGTAAGAGGGAGATGGCCTCTAAGTTTGAAACGAAGAATCATGACATGATGGATTATGTTCCGAAGTTGGGAAAAGAAAGTATATATTGTGAAGTTATTGAAGAGTTTTTGGAAAGTGGAAATGCAAATCCTTGGACACTTTGATTGAATTTCAACAAGTTATGAAGAGATAATGTTGAACTTGATTTGGAAACCGCTAGTTGATTGAAGCATTGGTGTTCTATGTGAACAACTGTCCGTATATATGTTTTTCATAGAATCTAAGTCAATTCATAATTGATCTGCTTCATGCGCATTGATTTTCCGCTAAGCACACTTCGATATATTTGCATGGGATGATCAATTTTTTGGTATGTGACCGCATGGATGTACCAATGCTAATCAAGATCATGACTGATGATATAAGCACATCCGTGTACTACCTTAATATGATATTTTCCATGATATTTTGGATGAGAATTCCGTAGCATTAAGCACGACCGATGTTGAGTACGATCTCTCTACTATGGCTAGATGTGAGGCAAGATGAAGAAGCTCTTTGGAGAGTTGTTTGAACAGGTTCTAGATATGACACGAATACATTGTGATAATAATGAAGGGGATCCGATTGACAAAGAATCCTGTATATTTCTGGGACCAAGATACCTTCATATATGGAGATAGTGTTGTTGTTTGAGACAATCTTAGGCTTGTGGTTGCTACCTCCATGAGAGGGAGGTTGAACAACGTATAATTTTTGTGATATTTATATTTTTGTTCTAATGTAATATTTGATTTGATGTCCTGTATGAACATGAGACTGTTACTATTGAGACTGATGATTATCGGATATGAACATGATGACATGTTTCAGATCTACTGAGAGCAGGACTGATCGAGAACAGTGACCCAACTCTTCCCCCCTGTTTGAGTTTCCGGGGTGAGGAATTGCGATGGAGGGATCCTGGGGTTGAGGGAACTATGGAAAATAGGTGTGCATGATCCATACTTTTGCAATAGGTCGGGTATATCCCCTATTGTCACCCATAGGGTGTGTGTGATCCTTGTTTGTTTTGACAATTCGGGTATCTCCCCCTATCTTGGTCTATGCTGAGTTTACCCATGTTGGAATCATACCCACAACCCATGCTTGTTGGGATTGTTCCTCCCCGTTTGGCCAATGGGTTGAGGAGGCTTGAGGGTGTGTGATCCTTACCTTTAGTAAGTTGGGTATCTCACCCAAGCTTGAATTATTATGCAAATGTTCTACCACAAGACTCTTGAAGGTCATTATTGGGAAGATTAGTGGGCAATAGGATGGGTTGAGATGTGGTCCCCTGTATCACCTATTGCTCGATATGGGGTTGAAGATGTTTAGCTCCCCATGAGATTCCGTGTTGAGATGTGCTCCCCAATGAGGTTCCAGGTTATGCTGGGCTCCCTGATGATAAAATCTCTAATGTTTCCTGGGTGGTAGCACTGGTCTCCTCGCTGACAGTGATTCCGGGTTGAGATGTGCTCCTCGATGTAGTTTCAGGTTGAGATGTGCTCACTGATATTGTTTTGGATTGAGATGTGCTCTTAAATGTGATAGAAGGTGGTAGCTTAGGCTCCCCTCCGATGTCAAATTCTTCTTGTTTTAGACTCAAGAATGTTTAGCATATGAGCAAGGACAATCAATAGATGAGTAGAGATGAGCAATGCTGACATTTGATGACGAGATACTTGAGATTGATTATGATTTAATGACAAGACTCTTCTGATGATTGCATGATGTAGTTGGAATTTCTCCCTAGCTGAGAGGGAGTGTTAATTTAGCAGCCCAATGACAAATTCCAACCATGGGAAGAGATTTATCTTTTCAAGAGGATCAATTTTGACTTTTGAAGCACTCAATTTGGACAAGGGAATGTGTATTTTTGAAGTAAAGCCCACATGTGCATATTTGATCAGGTCGACCCTAAAGCAAATTGGACACCCTTAGAAGGCTATAAGTACAAGTAACCTCAACCTCATTTGGACATCATCATGGAGCATTCTTCTATTCTCTTCTTTGGTTTGGCTGACATAGGGCTAATACAAGTTCGTAGGGATTGGTTGGCACATGTTTGAAATTGCAAGGTCCAAAGCTTACATCCCTGTTTTTAGGGTTTTGGGTCTCAGCCACAGGCATGTCATGGAGAAATTTCGATTGCAGTCGCAGGCACATCATGGAGACATTTTGACCAAATCCTTTTAGTCACATGCATGGCACATCTTCCTTGTGACTGGGACCTAAAGATGAATTTTTAGTTGACCGAAAGTTTCGCTGATTGACCACAAAATTCGATAGTTGACTACAAACAGTGACAATTGATTACAGGTTCGTGAATCAGGGTTTTGGATTATTGGCATTTTTGGATTCTTCTCATGGATATTGTCTATTTGTTTTTGCTGGATAGGTTTATGATTGAAGATGTGTATCATTCTACTCTCTTTTGCTGAATCGTTCAATGACAATCTGCTAAGAAGAATAATTTGAAAGGTTTTTCCCCATAGTGAGTTTTGCCCTGGTCTTTGACCAATATTGGTGTCTCTACGTGTGAATTCTTTTCTTCTATTGTTCCTTTATGTTCGATGCATTGATGATGATGTTATTATTTCTATATAATGGCACACACTGCTAAATAATGTTGTAAACCTGAATAATGATATGATTCTATGGGGTGAATTTAATGTGCAAATGAAGAAATGCAATTATCAAAGAAAATAACAATATAGCCCTAAGAAAAAATTAACAATTGCTTCTCACATCTGAGAGAGAGAGAGAGAAAAATATGAGCGATGAGTGTCTATGAAAATGAGAAGTTCAAATGTTTTTTCATAATGATTTTAGGGTTCCCAAGAGGAAAGTATCTTTGCAAATTAAATTTAAAATTATCTCTCTCTCTCTCTCTCTCTCTCTCTTTCTATATATATATATATATATTCATTTATTTATTTAACTTGTGTAGCTAGGCAATACCTCCCACAGCCACTCAAAAATCAACACTCCCTCTTAGCTAAGGAGTTATTCACCTTGACTTCCTCAAAATGCCCACTTAGTTGAAAAATTTGTCCATCCCAAGAAAATATTAAATGAGCTGGTTATGTTAATGTATCCATTCACTTCATGTTCCAATCCAGAACCACATGGAAAGCATCCTACATCAACGTCATGCAAAGGATCTAGTCACCTACTAGCCAAATACCCTTTGGTGATATGGTCAAGTACCCCCTGACTAGGGTAAAAAAAAATAGTTTTGGGTCACCAACTAAGCAAGTCGTCACTTGGAACTAGGTCAATTTTCCCTGATTAATGGGGAAACCTTGAACCCATTTACCATTCGCCGATGTCGTCATGTAACACTTGAATTTTAAAATACTTGCTCGATGCTTTTAGTCACTCACTCTACCCACTAGCCAAGTAACCCTTGGAAAATATGGTCATAACCTTTTGACTAGAGGAGTACTCTAGGCCCTGATGCTATCTGGTCCATTATCCCTAACCAAATTACATAGCACCTGGTTAATATGCTTGACCTAGGGATAATATCTACCCTGATGCTACAACATCAAAACTCCCTCTCAATGAGGGAGGCATTCTCAAACACTCCAAGTTTATCCCTGATCAAGTATGCAAGCTTCATTCGGGACAAAGGCTTTGTGAGAATGTCAATAACTTGTTTGTCCATAGGAATGTATTGGAGCCTCACTACTACCTTCTGTACCATGTCTTGTATGTAGTGGTACTTGATCTCAATGTGATTCGACCTATCATCACAGTCATTTCCAACACTTGATCGTGCAATCCTACGAGCAACTTCTAAATCCACACTGCTTTGAAACTCGCCCTAATAGCTGCAATATACTCAACCCTCTAGAGTGTTGGGTGCGACAAATGTCTGCTTCCTGATCATCCAGGATATAATAGTAGAACACAAATTGAAGCAACATCCTGATGTTCTCTTCCTGGCTTTGAGACTTTCTGTCCAATTAGAATTTGAGTATCCCTACAACTGTACTTCACCATTTGGGACATATCTCAATCCATAATTGACTATACCACACAAATATCTCAACACATGCTTTGTCGCAATCCAATGTACATGCCTAGGTTCCACCATGAACTAGCTCAGAGTGTTCACCGGAAAGCAAATATTAGGTCTGGTATTAACTAGATACATCAAGGATCTGATCAACTGTTAATACATAGAGGGATCCACTAAATCTAAGTCAGAGCCTCTCAACTTCTTCAGATTGGTCACGAGGGGAGTGGCCATGGATTTGCAATCCATCATCCCAAATCTTTGAAGGATAGTAATAATATACTTTCCTTAACCAAGGAATATCTCACCTGACTTCTACAATACTTCTAATCCCAAGAAGTAATGCATCAAACCTAGATCCTTCATCTCAAACTCAAAGGCCAAATCCCTCTTACACTAATCAATGAGATTTTCTGCTCTTGTCAAAAACGAGTCATCAACATATAACAACGAGATCATAGGCTCACCTTTAACAACCTTGTAGTAAATATTGAGATCAACATTACTCTTGGTGAAACCAAGACTCATCAGTTATCCATCAATTTGAGAATACCAAGCCCAAGGTGCTTGCTTGAGTCTATACAAATCCTTCATCAATCTACAAACATGAGACTCCTTTGCATGTACCTCCCTGAGGTTGCTCCATGTGCACTTATTCCTTAATTATTCCATTGAGGAAAGCAATTTTCACATCCATCTGATGCAATTTCGAACCCATAATAGAAGCAATAGAAATAATAATTCTAATAGAGGTGAATGGAGCAAATGTCTATTCACAGTCCTCTCCCTCTTTCTAGGAGAACCCTCTTGCCACAAATCTCACTTGTACTCCTCTATGATTCCATCTAGCACATGCTTGATCTTGTAGATCAACTTGGAAGTCACCATTGACTTACCCTCAAGTCTCGACACAATTTCACACACATCATTATTCATGATGGGCTGATATTCCTCCATCATGGCATTCTTCCAAACTTGTTGGCCTGCTGCCTTCTTATAGTGGATGGATCAGAGTCAATGATGTGAATCATCAATGCTACATATCTTGAGTACTTCTTAGGACATTTTCTTTCCCTGAAGGTGCTACGGGGAGTTGAATTCCCCTCTGCATCCTTCAATGTACTTCGAAGCCATTCTGACCTCTTCTTGGATTCTAGAACAATTACCCTAAGTGGGTCCATTGGCTTAATGGGCCCTTATGGGTCTTTTTGATGATCTAAAGGATGTTCCATAGGTACAAAAGGACCTGAACCCATATCCTTGGGAGCCTCCCGCTCCTCATCATCATGAGAGACCCTTTGGTTCTCCAGTAGGATACATCCTTCTTTTCTACCTGACTATCTACTTCCTCTGAACTAGAAGATCTTTCAGTCATCTTGCATGGTTCTAGACGTTTTTACAATTTCTCCCTCTCAAACACAAATCACTCTTGCTAAGTTTATGTTGGATCTTGGGAGAATCCTCTGAGATGCCCTTTAAATCTCCTAGGTTAATTATTTATGAACACTAGTGGATCTATGTCGCTATTCACCCCACACATATTTTAACCGTTTAGTCATTGGTGTTATGAGGCTAAATCTCTCCTTGTATTAAAATTTGTATGTTACTCCATTGGAATTAGGTTATAATCTACCCACATCGTATTTGAATTTATAAAACTTTTCCTCCATAATTTATGTGATTCTTTTCTTAAATTTACGTAGAAGTAAAAAGTAAATATGTAGTACATTCTTTATATTTTGGTAATTAAACATATATACTAGGACCCACCATAATGTATGCAATTCTTTGCATAATTTTAGGTAGGAGTAAAATTAAATATGTTTTACATAAAGATTGTAATAACCCTAAAAATTTACAGTGCCCACCATTATTTATGCTCTTACACCATGTTGATTTTCTAGTGCTAATTAGACAAACAAAAATTTCTGCATTTAATATACTTCCAAAGATATATGATATTACTTTAGCACACCTCAAAAAATCATTAAGCAATTACAAAGAAAATTCAACTTGTCAAACATTGACTATCTCGGAAATTCGACTCGTTAGAAACTTCAACCTCTTCCTTAGAATATGAGTGATGAGTGTATATGAAAATGGGAAGTTAAGTATTTTTTTATAGTGATTTTAGGGTGCCCAAGATACACGTCTCTTTGCAATTTTTTTTTTAAACTTGTGTAGCTAGTGTAACTAGGGAATAACTCCTTTAGCTACCCAAAAATCAACATAAATATCAACGCCTTTTCCTATTTTAAATCCGTACCATGCAGCATAGACTCTCTTTTGTTGAAAAAAATTACTATATGCTATAATTTTTTTTGTTGTTGAAAAGGAATATGAATATTGGTTGTTTATTATTGATATGTTACTATTATATTATGTTTATAATGATTTCTATTTGTTTTATTGCAATTTTTTTTTGTAATGGAGCCATAAAATTTTAATTACTTCATTCTCTATGGTTATTTGTAGCTTATTCTTTTATAGTTAAATAAATTTGCATTTAAATTAATATATTGTATCCATCTATATTATTTTGTTTTGGCTATGTTATTTATCTATTTTTTAATGTTGTTTAAATTATACATGTCATATTTAACTCTCCTATAATAAAATACTATTATTATCTGTAGCTTACTTTTTATAATACAAATAAATAAGCATTTGAACTAATGGTCTATATTATGTTATTTCTTTATTTCATTTAGATTCTATTTGCATTCTGCTTAACTCACCTATATAACACATTTGTATATTCTTCATTAACCCACTTCAACAGAATTAAGTGATTTTCCTAGATTAAATTTTCATTTACAATAACTCATTCCATCACGTGCTTACAATGAAACCCAACTCAATTTTAATATGGAGCATGATATAGTTCATAAATCAACCTATCTTCTGAAAAATCACTTATTAGAAGTGTTTGTTTGTAGATGTAAAAAAAATTCAATAATCACATATCTATTAGAAAGTTTGTTTGAATTAAAATCAACTACATTACTACTTAACTCACCAATACCACAAGAAGAAACAAATTCAGAGATTTTTTCTTAACTCATCAATGTTACAATGAAGAAAAATAATTCAATGGTTGTTTCTTAACTCACCAATGCTACTATGAATGATATCGATAAGAAAAAACTAGATAACTTAGAGAGATCATCTCCTTGAAGTGACTTTATTATACTGGAGATGTATAACATATACCTATCAGTGATGAACATGAGAAAACTAGAACCATAAGAATGATTGCATTGTTTGATATGAGCTAAAATATATTTTCTTAAATCTCAATGGTGATATTGGACAAAATGGTAGTACATACAAATTTATAAAATGTTCATTCAATTTATATATCACAATGTATCAAATTAAAAATTAGTAATTGTTCTTAAATGTGTAAAGAAACACTTACAAAATTGATAATGAAAAAAAATTGAGAAGAAAAAAAACATTTTATATTTGTAAAATATTTGAATTGGGTAGAATATTAACAAAACATAAGAAACTTCGTTAAATAAGACATCCTTCAATTGAGATATAAAATAATTATTGCAAAGGTTGTTTACACAAGACAATATTTTGGAAAAATTCTTTGTTGACTAAGAGTTGACATGTCATGTTAATAGTTGGTGACCTTAGCTTGACATCTCGAGTTGATAGGTGAAATACGTTAAATTCATGGAAGTGGTACATTTAATTCCTACAAGATGAAAGAATTTGAAGAATGAATAAAGATAAAGAAGAAAATGAAAATGATAATATTTATTGCTTAAGTACAAATAATGTGTTACATTGGGGGGAAAATAATGGGTCACATAACTAACAATTATAAAATGGTAAAATTCAATAGATTTAAAACAAGAGTAACTTAAAATTGGAAGATCACAATCAACTCCCTACCAGCTAGGTGATTACAATACATGTCTTAATAATCTTTTCATTGTTAGTGATTTACATATTCCATTTTTTTGGTCATTTTCCCTTGATTTTCGTCATTCATATTTGAGCTGTCCTAATCAAATAAATAAATTAACAAGATATAGTAAATGCCATGTATTATTTATAAATAACATGGTGCTTATGTCTATCAACTTGTTGAAAGAAATGACCCACTATAACCATGTCACTAATTTGAAATTCAAAACCATTATCTATGTGCATTCCAACCATTTACTTTTAATTTGTGTGTAATGCATGAATAGTAGTACAAATTTTGTGGATTCCCTTTCAATGTAATGGAAACAAACACATTCACTATGCAATAAATTTCTCTATATATAATTCAAATGGTATACATAATTAATTTTGTACACATCTAGACCTTTAATTTTTTAGAATATGTTATATGTACCTTCCTTGATACTATCTAAAATTTACTCATAGCGCTTTGAAATCATGGATTCCTCTGCATTTCACTCATCTTGAGTTACACATCCATCACATTTAATCTTTGAATCCAGCTCCACATATTTCCATGGTTTCCCATACCATTATTAATGTTTTCACATTAATCACGGGTTTTCTACTTGCATACTTTCTAGTATCAATTGTATGCATGTTATGCAAAAATTGGGTTTGGATAAAGAGAAAATCCATGAACCATCAACCCTACCACACATTATTGTGATCATAGGTTCACATCACATAAATACATACACTCAAAGGACACTCGCAAAATAACTACATTTGTAAAATTAAATACAAGGCTATAAATTATATGGTTTTAATACAAAATTCTAATCTTAAACATTGTCCTTGCCCTCTCATTATAGTCATGGCTTAATTTTGATTTCCAATATTTAATAAAACTATAATATGATGGAAAAAGACATGCCATTAATTCATTTGGTGCCTCTCAAGTGCTTTTTTTATACAAGCACCTACCCCATCATGCTCTCCCTTTCCATTTCCCATTTCAAGTAACTCCAAATAGGCCTATCTCTTTTTTTTTTTTGAATTCATTTCGACCAATAAAAAGATATGTTCATTTAAACTAATCATCACATCCATTAAACCAAATCCAATTTCTTTGAAGTTGATCCCATGATTTTTGAAATCACTATAAATTATATCAAAGCAACGTTAAGCAAACAAATTTTGCTGGTCATGGTATTCAACTAAAGAAATCATGGAAGCAATACAACATAGTATTAACTCTATCACCAATTTTCTCTTGTGCATGTCTATGTACAATGTGCACAAATTTAGTAACCTAGTTAGAATGATAGTGTCCACTTTGTATATCCCTCTATGCAACAAATGCATCGCTTTCAATGAAGTCAACCATTGATACTAATGTTTCATTAGGAAATACTTCACAAGTTTGTTTGAATCATAAATCCTATCACCTAGCCCCGTGAGGGTACTTGAATATTTATATATTTGATCTCTAAAATTCTACATGAAATCTATGATGGTAATGTCATCTTCAACTAGATAAAGAAATATTTCTATCTAAACTTCTAAAAAAAATTATAGTGAAAATGTCAATGTGACTCATTTGAAGGAGAAAAACCATAAGATTGTATGCTTTGATGCCAAATGTTAGGAAATAAACACCCAAATAGCCTGAAAATATAAAGAGTAATTCCACGCCTTGAGGATCATATATAATAATGAATGATAAGCCTCTTTGAGGGAGAAATCCCATTTTATAATATAACAAATGTATAAGATGAGATGATTTCTAAAATTAGGTCTCCTTGGTATATAAAGGAAACAAATGGTACAATTATCATTAAAGGGTCTAGCTGACAACACAAATATAACAATATAAATGCGATACTCAATATATATGGTTTTATTTAAGGTTTAACATGGAGCTTTATCTAGGTATTAACAATAACTATTAGTTTTTTTTAGCTTCAACAACCATGCAATACTTGAGCTTGTATTGATACTAATTTTATTTAAAAGAAAATCAAATATCTTATGAATATGTACGCACCTGATGCAAACATAAATCATATCACCTTGAATGTTAGTTGATTTAATATTGTCAAATAGGTTCTTATCAATAGGGATTCCATTGCAACTATCTTTTAAATGTGAAACTCTTCCTACAAGAGAGCCTTATTGTTTAGTTGTGAAATTTAATTGCTTAAATCGCTGACCATTAAATTATCAATTCAGATGATGTAATCTTATGAGGTGATGGAAAAATATATGCAAGGTTGGGTAGAAATCTAATCTAATGCAATAACTCATTTGCTAGGTCACTTCCAAAAATTGAATTCGAGAGGGAAATATGCTCTATTATCTCAAGGATTGATATGGCTCTGTTTTAGTGATTAACAAATAAAACATTCACTACTAAAAATTGAGCCAATTTTCAACCACCATTTTCCACTATTGCGATGAAGTTTTGTCATTATAATGACAAAATGAGGCCTCACTAAACGTCATTTTTGGTACAATTGTATTATCAAAACTTTTACAATCATGAGAATTTTGATAATAGTTATGGACACGTGTCGTAAAAGAGAAAAGGTGTTTCCTAACACAAATGCTCGTTGGAGTTCCATGTCGTCGCAATGCCATTGGAAGGATGCTTTCTTGGTGTCACAAGACCGACAAAAAATTGCGTCGGTCGACCAATGACATCAAACATCCCTCAACAAACTTTCCATACCTACCACGCTTACCATTCCATGGTTGGATGTTACCAGTCATCATAAGACTGACAAATGTGGGCGTTGGTCGATTGACGACATCAAACATCCTTCGACGAACTTTCTATACCCACCATTCTTTTCATTCGATGGTTGGACACTCTGGTCATCATAAGATTGACTACAATGAATGTTGGTCGACCAACGACATCAAACATCTTTCGATGAACTTTCCATATCCACCACGCTTTATGCTCAACAATTGGAGTGTTGCATGTCATCATAACTCCGTCGATCACTATTGTTGGAAGACCAAAAAACTAGAGTATTTATAAAAAAATATATATGAAACAGAAACAATCCATATGACCCTTGTTAAGATCCTTTGGGATCTAGCGAGGCTTATTCTTCCTATTAGTGATATCCATTAGAATGGTTACAATGAAACTACTCACATAGTTCCCATGGAAATGGATGTGATCCACAGGGCACTACCGAAGCAATAAGAATGAAATCTCATTTTTATTTGTGAAATATGAATAGGATACAAACTATTAGGATTTGTTTCCACTAGCATACCCAGGAGGAACATATTGTCCAAGATATTAAAGGATCATCTTGAAACAATTTGAAGAATAAAACCTCAAGAGAGTTGACTCAAGGTTTAAACCTTTCCTAAGCTTAAATCTATTCAATAGCATAGAGAAGCATGGAATATAATAATATGAAGCATTTTAGAGAAATCCATAGATGGTAGTTCCATATTGAATAGGAAATGAACACATGAGGGAAGGATGCACAATCAGGAAATAGGGAAATGACAAAATATCCTCATACCTCCTTGTTATAAGATTAGGGTAAATATGGTCTTTGGGAAGCACAAGTACTAGTATTTATGAACAAGAAGGGATAAAATATGTATGTTGTTTGGATATAATGCATAAGTTACAATAATGCCAAAATTCATGAGCTTGTTGTTTTTCTCTTTACTAGGCATAAGTAGATAAATTGTTGGCTGAAAATGGATTTGAAGTGATTGAAATTGTGTAATATTGAATCTATTTTCTCAATATCCTTAGCAACCACTTGGGGATATTGATACAAAACTATATAAGGCTCTATATCGAATAGGATTGGAAATCCAAAAAATCTATAAAGGACAAGTGCTTAAAAACTAGAGGGCTGAGATTCATTGATTTTTTTTATAAGTAGAACCATTGTAGTCATATAATAGGTTCTATCCTGAAGGTTGTAAGATATATTCATATGTTAATAAGAGGCCACTGTTATCCATTTTTTGATACTCTTGTAGATTTGTGCTTGTTGGTGGGCTATTCTTACCTATCCCACTAGAAATACAATGAGAGTCAATGCAACTGAATCAATGGTTGTCTATAAACTTAAAACCCAATTTCCAGTTTCTTCGAAGTAGGCGAGTACTAGGTTTGGTAAGATACAACTGAGATCAAGAGCCAAGTAGAACCAACTAAATTAGGATACTTTCGAAATCCCTTTAATTAAATTTTGTTCATCAAATTGATCTGCTCCAAATGTTACGATACTGGGCTGGTAGCCACGATATCCTAGAGTTGATGTATAAAGCGATATATCAAACAATTAAATTTCAGGAAACAAGGGTTTTTCACACCTTAAATTCACATTTCCACATCCAAATGGATTTAGTAAGAACACAGATGTTGATAAAGGCAAAAGAACAAGATCCTATTCACAAATAGGACCAAGCATAATTAATATTCTTTGATGAGAATGATAATAATATAAAAAAAAACCTATATCCTATGTATTTTATGTCCTATAAAAAATTGATGACATATGCCTATAAGAATATGCATCTAACATGATAAAAAAGGGACAAAAATGCAAAGGAAATGATATGACATGTACTATTAGATATGTAAAGTATAATAGACGTAATGGCATTGACAATTACTGCAGAGAGGAATTGATCCACATTCCATATCTAGAAAATGAGAGTACAATCAAGAAATAATATTCAACTTGGAAAAATGGCTATTTAGAATTGAAACAAAGCATAAGTAGAAAACAAAATTATACATTGCTACATTGGCTACATGCAGTGACATTCACACATGAAACAATCCATATGATAAAGAAAGCATACTAAAATCAATGAATATGCTTGGAAGATATGGTCAGAATTATTCAAGGTGTTGATACCAACTTGACCATACCATGCTTGATGGAAAATTTTATGCCATAAGAAATTCATAGAGGTGGTGAGACAACTTTGGAGCATTGTAGACAAAAACAAGTTAAGCCAATTATTGTGAAATTTCAATAAACAAGAAATTTAATATCACAAAGATAAGAAATATTTTGCATATTGGAATGGTAGTCACAAATGATATCACACCACATGTAATATGTAAAGCCCTCTAAAGAAGCTCAAGATACATGGAATTTTTTTACAAGACATCCTATGAAACCAATGTTCTCCATTTTAAAAACAAATTCTATAGTCTAAGGATGCCAAAAAGTGACTCAGTCACAAATCATATCAATGTACACAAAAATACAAGAGATCAAGTTATTTTTGTGGGTGAAAACCTATAGAACAAGTATCTCTCCGCTATAACCTTTAATAATCTACCTTGATCTTCTCAAGAATTTATGAGATATTTACTAAGAAAATAATGGGGTTAGGTTAGGAATAAAGGGACTAATGGAGATGAATATTACCTTTATCTTATCTCCATTAGTTTCTCTATCCAAAGAGAACTTAGACATTGATATTATCCACCAATGTTGCTAACTACTTTAGGGATTGTTTTGACCATGTCACAAGTGGCATCAGAAGTGGTTTGGAGATGATTACACTCTGTTGATATAACTGATGTCTATAACATGGTGGATTCTTATATCTGTAACAATACCCCCCTTTCTAATATACTCTCTTTATCATCATGATATCATCGATCAACCTTTCATCAGTTCATTTTATACAAGCCAAAATCATGTTACATTCATCCATAATGACTGGGATTATAACAACTCCTTAATATCACTAAGATTAAAGCATATTTTATCATTAATAGGGTAGTATTTTATTTTATTTATTTATTTTATTATTATTATTTATTTATTTATATTTATATTTGTATTTATATTTATATTTATATTTATTGATTTATATTTATTTTTCTGAGGAAAACCTTGATGAGAAGCCCAAGGATGCTTCCCCACATTCACAAATGACATCCCTAGTAAACCTATTGTCATAGAATAATGCACCTTACCAAAGGACATTCAAACCAAGCACTTGTTGATATGGAACTAGCCAAATACCTGTCAACATTGACAATAATTGGTCGAGCTAACCACTTGGGCTAATTTAGTTTTAGACCTATAAACATAACAAGTTCACACCTAGCTTTAATAAATGATGTATTGGGTATTCTAAGTTACCCGTAACATGCACCTCATGTTGTAATTAGTCATCTGCTGCCAATTACAATGGGAGTCCAATAAATGTAAACCACAAGTTTATAATAGTAACAAAGAAATTTTGCCTGTTTTCTTTGGAATCTGGAAAAATTGGAAGATATTTTCTAGGGAATCACAAAGCCGCCCAAAACATAATGCAAGACAAATAAAAATATCAAATATAAAATACATATCACAGAAAAATATCTGAGTGTGTAATGGAAAATATCCAAGATATTATTCTTATTTTGGCTAAGAATAATTCTACATAGATCTTCATCTCTGCTAGAGGTCCTACAAATTCTTCCTCCTGTATCTTCAAATTTGCGTGGTCTACAAGGAAGCCAAATTTTCAACCATGAAGAAAGTAATATAATATTAGATACTTGAGTAGCCCTGTTATAATCATGACAAGTAGGTGCCATATTTATTCAAACTGAAAGTTCTATCTTCATCTCCACATAGAAATACAATGTAGCTATTTGTTGATGGTGCTGGATATTCCGCCAACAATAGGGGATCTCCCCAGTGTAAAGTCCCAATTAGACCCTACACTGTTTGGAGTGAGTGTCCCATTTAGAATGTTGGTCTGACTGCCATTTTTCTTGACTTATGATATGCCTGGGCAAATATTAACAATATATGAGAGAACCACTATCACTTTTGAGACACACAAGTAACATTAGCTTTGTGAAATGCGTAAGGATAATATGCATAAAATGGTTCCATGAATAAACTGAATAGCATGAGCCTTTATAAGAACAATGTTAACACTACTCTAATAAAGACACGTGTAAGGAAATAATTGGTAATTGATTGTAAAATAGTTTACAATCAATCGCGATCATGAAAGCATGGAGGCATACAATTTCAATTAAGATTTGTATCAAAGACAAAAACATAGTTCGTTCTCTTCAACACATGAGAATGAAAACACAAACCACAACCATTACAAAAGAAGTCTTACAATGCTTTATGATATATGTGTGAAAAAGCTGCCCAACTCAAAGAGCTTATGATGATTACGTAGAAGTATCAAAATGCACAATTACAAAAGCACTCACTTGATCCAATAGTAGAACATGGAAGCTACTACTTTCTTCTCAAAAGAACAATAATATCTCTCTCATATGCTTACAAGAGAAGTCAAAGCTAAAATTCCTCCCTTTTCTTTGGCCACGAGGGTCTACTTATAAGAAATGAGAAGACCTTTCACTTCCCATGTGAATCTTGGATTCCCCTCATGACTTTTAAACTTGTATGTGACCTTTGGAATTGCTTGTGGATTTTCGACTTCTACATGCATTTTCATTTTCTTCCCATTTTCTAATTACAAAATTTATATTTTACAAAATTGTAGCCAAAATCATGAAAATAAAATAAAACACATTTATGTACAAATTTGAGTAATTTGTAGTTCTAGCACTATGACATGGATCTCCTTTGTGATATACTCATACAATGCCTTGTATTTTTCTGCTACGTATTTCCTTTTTGCGATAGCTCGTGCGAAAATTCCAAACTGGAATCCTATTGCAACAACTAGAAATTATTCTCCTAAATGTTAATTTTATTTAACAATTTATTTGCATTTTTCTACGACAAATACTGAATAAGTCTCTGTAGTGCCCTACTTAATCTTATCATGCTAATTTTTATTAGTGTTTAATTTATGTGAAAATATTGACTTATAATTACCAAGAAATATTGGTATATACCTACATTTGTGAAACTGTAATTTTATTTTACTGACATAAATTTTATTATTGTTATTATTCAATTCCCAACTTGTCTTCTCAAATTTAATTTTGGATAGGATATGGTCTCCTCCCATTTATTAAATATCCATATCCTAAGGTGTCTTTTCAAATCTAGTTTTGCAATTCCCAACTTGTCTTCTCAAATTTAGTTTTGGATAGGATATGGTCTCTTCCCATTTATTCCAAATTAAATATCCATATCCCAAGATGTCTTTTCAAATCTACTTGGGAGAAGATATGGTCTTCTCCAATGTAATTCTGAATCAAATATCCATATTTTATTCCCAAAATGTCTTCTCAAATCTACTTTGAACAAAGATATGGTAAGAAAAGTCAAGGATACTAAATGAAAGGATGAGGGTAGTCATGACATTAATGATAGGTGGTTGAGGTGGATGGGAGGAAGAGTCATAAAAGGGGAAGGATGATGAGAGGAGAGGGGATCCTTGGTCTTGGTTTTGGTTTTGGAGGATTTTGTTTTGGGAGGAATGTGGAGAAAAAGAGAAGGGAGAGAATGAAGAGATAAATAAGAGAATTCAAACTGGATCCGAAGAGTGCTTGTTTAACTTGGACACACTACATCTGGTTAGACTTGGGCTCGGAGGGCTAGGGAACCTGTGGAGTTCCCTGGACTAGGAAATAATTTCTAGTTGGTTGGGAAGCAAATTCAGTCGGGTAGTTGAGAGGAGCATCCCAAAAGAGCCAAGAGCATCTCAACCAAGCTATTGGAACACGTATTCTTCCATTTATTGATTACTTATGTAAATGGTTGCAATGAAATTCTTACTTGTTTAATATGTAAATAAATTTTAATTGTATATTATCATCAAATAAACGTTGAGTTATAAATAAGTTATTTCCATTCTTATTGTGTTTAAATAAAATAAATTTAGTTTGTAGTTGGAGGACCCTAGGAAGGATCCTCACATATGGTATCAAAGCCACATTCAAACTCTTTGGGACCTTATGGGCTTTGCATATGTTTCGGCTGTCCATATGACTGTATTCAATCATTAAATTCTGAATTTAGTTGCACGATAGAAAAAAGTAAAGTGGATTGTGCAAACATTACTGCACTAGAGTTCTCAAATTGTGGAAATATATAAAATTATATTGCCCTAATGTTTCTTGCTATTTTCAGAGATATATACAAACGTCCTACACTATATTAAGTGCCCTTGGGTATTCCAGAAAATGAGAATTTATGTGTTATATAATATCTACGTTCATAACCGTCAGTTATTCCATTATCAAAGTATTATGTGTAACATTAACCCGACACATCCCAAGAGAGATCCAAACGATAAAATTATTAAGAGTTGTTCATAAGCAAGGTCGGTGCAAGTTGACTATTGGTGTCGAAGCAGTGACCCAAAAGATGCCTTTGGTAGAGAATCGATTGAAGATCCAAGAACTCTCCAGGTTATTATCTACTCCATACAGTTATAGCGACTGTCTATAGTCATATACATGTGATATATGCATCTATACTATATAGTTGTCCCCGTATAATCTGAACCAATTAACATAATATACTGAAGCCGTTGAGAAACATATTTCACAGGACCGAGCTATTACTATTATTTTACATGTAACTCTATGTGAGAAAGAAGAAATTAATCAATTCACTCTAAAACTATTCTTGTTAAAAGGATAATCGATTGATTTGACAATCCCACTCCATTCTAGAATTCTGACCTCATCATTTTTATTTATTTTGGTTTGATTTCATAGTATTTGTTGGTAAAAGAAGAATAAAGCCATACTTAGATTGCAAACCTTTAAAACGATAGATTTTAATAAAATGCCAATCATTTTTTTTTTTTTTGTAAATTTGGCAGTGCTTCCTTTATTTATATTAATTTTCCAAAATCAGAGACTTCCATTTATTCCAGTTGGCTTACCTGCCCGAAGGAAACTAGGTAGCCACCTGTCTGCATTAAAACCTGTCCAAAATTTAAATAGGTTTCTTGCTATCCATCTAGCGGCATTGTCTTTGCTGTTTATACTATTGCTAAGATAAAACAAATTAAACAAGTAAAAAAATTTCATCAAAAATTTATCAGATTTGAACTGGACTGCTGCATCAATCCTCATCCGAGGATATTACTGGGGCTAGCACTTTGGCACTAGAGCCAAGCATCCCGCTCCTCTTCATATCTTGTAGTGTCTGCTCAATTATTCCCAAGGCCAAGTTGTTCCTGTAGGTTTGTATCTGAATTGTTGCTATTTCCCTAAGTAGTTAAGCCCTGACTAGATCCTTTTCCTTGGTATTCTCATTTGCCTCTCTTCTGCCACCCACTGCTTGTTCTCAATTCAGGGTCATGGTCCGTGCCACCACATTCTTCATTACCCAATACTGCTGTATTGTTTACCTGAAGAGGGAGTGGCGGCCTCGAGAATTCCCTGGATCGGGAACCATGCTTTCCCACCCCTCCATGGGGATGTCTTGTTTCTTAATAATGTCATTAAGTTCTCTCTCCCAACCAACAATTTGGGCTTTGATGTCTGACAGGTTCCCTGCCATATATGTGTCAATAAGAGTTTTCATGTGTTCACTACCCGGCTTCCTCCCTCTTTTCCTTTGATCCTTGCTCGAACCACTTGTTCCTTCTTCCATATTTTTTATCTCTCTTGCCTCTCTTGGGCGCCATGTTACTCCCTGCCTGCTTGTGACTGTATTCTTCTCGTTTCTATCTGTCTTCCTCACTGTGCTGGCCAAGGTGTGAGGTGAGACCTATCACATAGCCATTACATTTATCAGAATTATAATAGTAAAACAAAACAATTTCCCATTTACCCATTTCCTTTTGTTATCCCTCCCGTTTCCAGAGTTTGTTTCCTTCAAGATTTCTGTCTTAATGTCGCCAATACTCTCCATGTTATGGGTTCCTTCCTTTCTTGATTCTCTTGCCATTTTTCCTCCACGACAACAGTCGACACGCGACCTACCTATTCTGGGCTCATCATGGATTCTTCCCCAGGTAAGGTCAGTTTTCCGTTCCTCTCTTCCCAGGGTCTCTCCGGTTTGGCTATGTCTTCCCTCTAGGTGCTGGCTCTAAATTCCTCCCCTAGAGGTTTTCTGTTTCCCTGGTTCTCTTTTTTCTTTGTTTTTTTTTCTTCCTCGAGGTGCTTACTTGTTACCTTTTGGATCCCTCCCATAGTTTCCTATAGGGGTGGCTATAGTCACGCTTTGTTTGAATTTATTTCGAGCTTTTGCCATGGTATAGACCTCTCCCATCCTGGGTTCTAGTCCCTCCCACCTTAGCTTCCTAGCCTGTGTTTTCACAAGCATTTCTACTATTTTGTCTAAACCAGGGTTGCAGGAGGGTGTGGGTTCCTCCTTGACAGACTCAATCTTTTTCCCTATCAGATTTCTTATATTCCTACAGATATTAATCCTGAGCCTTACAAGGTTGGGGAACAAAGGAACTACATACCAACTTGCAATTTTGGTGCCACTTTCGTCCACAGTCTGGATCGTCGCTCTTCGGCCACCTTTCCTCTCTCCAGCTCTCATCTCCGTTGTCTGCATGTTTCTAACTATACCCTGATTTCCTTGAAGTTTTATTCCCCTCTCCTTCCTGTCCCTTGCCTTTACTACCACCTGTCTGGCATTATTACCTATGTTAATCCCTACGTTGCCACCTCGGAATGCTACCCCCAGTCCTGGCTGCCACCTCCTCTCATTAATCCTCACTTGCTCCCAGCTGCGCTTGCCGCATACATGCTGTCCTTGTCTTGCCACATGCTGACATCCTTCTGCCCACCCCCCTACTTACTGCCCTACCCTCTTCGCTGTCATGCTCATCCGTCACCGCCCTCATTCTCTTGGGGGTTGTACCTCCTCTACTCAGCTAAGCTACTTGCCTTCTTACCTGTCTTCTCACTTCATTTCCCACGTCTGTCCGTTCCCCCACTTATCCTCTTCCTCTCCCTTCCCAATCCCATCGCCCCGGTCCCTCTGGATTTCTCGTGTTACCCCTCGATCGGGGGTTCCCCTCTCCTCCTTTGTCGTGTTCTAGGATTTTTACTAGGTTTTCCATCTCCTCCATTTGGAATAACTCTTCCTTGTTTGCATCTATGGTTCTTCCTACATGACTGCTCCCCCAATTTGCTAGGTTGTCCGCTGGTGCATTGCATTTCCTTCTTACATGGGTGGGTAGGATGTAGTCTATATGTTTGGTAATTTTTCTAATCTCCTGCACCAGCCAAGCGGTTCTCCAGCTATGGCTAATCTTCTCCCACTGGGTTCCTTGCTGTAGCTGGTTGACTATATCAATTGAAATTTTTGAGTCTCTTTCAACCTGTGGTTTTTGGTATTTCTCTCTTATTGTGATTTATAGCCCCTTTTTCAATGCATGAAGCTCTGCTTCATTGTTTGTAGCATTGCCACAATCCATCACATAGATTCTGAGGGTCCTCCCCCTGTCATCTTTGAATACTCTATCGGTCGCTGCCTCGTCGAGATTCCCTTTCGCAGCCTTGTCAAAGTTTAGCTTGATGAACCCCTTTTGGGGTCTTCTGAAGTGGTTGACCTCCTCTGCCTCATTGATATTGTGTTTCTTGGCTGGCTTGTGCATCATGCTTGGTTTTAGGTTTAGGTGTGTCATTATCTTTGTTTCCGTTGGATTAGTTTTCCAATCCTCCTCAAACCAGATATTGGTTAGAATGGTCTCTTTGATGTTTTGGATAATCTGGTTCCATATTTCTGTTTTTACTCTACCTTCCTCCTTGAATATCAATCCGTTTCATTCTTTCCATATATTCCATAGTACAAATCCTAGCGAAAGTCTCCATGCCCTATTCAGGATCGTGTTCTGGTATGGTTTTTTCCTCCACTTCTCTATTGTTGTTTGCATGTTGTTTAGATTTCTGTCGCTAATTTCAAAAGTTTGCTGATGTTGTTTCCATAGGTTTTCGCTAACTTTGCAGGGCATTGGATAGGTGCTCCAGTGTCTCTTTCTATTCTCTGCAGAGGGCACATTTTTATTTTTTTTTTATATATATTATATTATATATCATATATATATATATTTAGTTGGTCCCATGTTAGTGCTCTCCCATGGCTCAGGATCTAGGTGAAGAAGGCTATCTTCAGCCACGTTTTTGTTTTCCATATGCTTTCCCATTTTTTTTGTTTTTGGATGTCTATTGTGTCCTACTTTTATTTGGTAGCTTTCTCCTATTGTAAACATGCCTTTAATTCTATGGCCCCATCTTAGAGTGTCTGAACCTTATTTTATCGCTATTTTCCTTGTTGTCATTTCCTTGTCATATAGTTCCCATTCCGGTGTTGCTGGCACTTCTGGCCAATTTTGCTGTTGTTTCCACTTTCTTTAGTATCGTTCTGGTTCCGTGTACCAGTAATTTAGTACTGTGTTGCCCTTGTGTAAGATGGTGAATTGGTGGATCTCTATGAGTTGTGGCTGGTTGTTGAGTTTTTCTCTCTATTGCTACGCTTCTTCCCAGAAGTTGGCCTTATCCCCTCCTCTGACTTCCCAGAAGCTGTGGTCTCTGATGAGATCCTTGTTGGCACTGGCAAGATTCCAGATTGTAGAGCCTTTATTCTCATTTTGGCTTCGCAACTTTCCTTCTAGGGACCTAGGCATGTCATATTTTCTCTCCCATAGTTTTTTCGAAAGGTCTACCCCTCCTTGAATCTATCTCCACCACATATTTGCCCCCATTACCTGGTTCAGGATGTAAGGATCTCAAAGTCCAAGTCCTCCCTCTTTTAGGGATTTTCTCAGCCATCTCTAGGATAGAGTTGCCCATTTCTTTGTCGTGCTAGGCCCTTGCCATATGATTTTTTTGAAAATATCTACCATTTTCTGGCAGACTATTTTAGGGGTGGCTTGGCTGGTAAGTTGGTATATCGGGATGGATTGAAGCATTAATTTTAGCAGAATGATTCGGCTCAGAGTGTTCAACTCTTTGAATGTCTAGTTTTGCATTTTTCGTTGAATCTTTCCCATCAGGGTACTCCAGTTGTCCACTCTATTTTTTTGGTCATTTAGCTGGATATCCAGATACTTTGTAGGGAAATTCCCAATTCTAAATCCCATGGATCTTGCCAAGAAAGCTTGGGAGGGTGCTGGGGTGTTGAAGAAATGTATATCCGATTTCTCTTTATTTATCTCTATCCCAGAGGCACCTGTGAAATCTGTGAGAATTTCCATTTTTTTTTTCTTCTTTGAGCGTTGCGTGTCCATACAGCATGACAACGTCAACAAGTTGCTGGTGAGTTAGAGGGAGATCATTCCCCCAGAGTCTTAGGCCCTTATATTGTTCGCTGTACACTTTAGCTTTAATGAGTCTTCCTAGTCCTTCGGGTGTGAGGATAAATAAGAACGGAGATAACGGGTCACCTTGCCTGAGCCCTCTGGTCGCATTGAAAGCTTATGTAGGTGATCCGTTAAGTAGTATTGACAGAACTGGAGTGGTAATCATTAACATTACCCAACTTATCCATCTTTCATCGAAGCCGAATTCCTTTAGGATTTTTTGGAAGTATACCAAATTTAATCTGTCATAAGCTTTGGCTAAGTCAAATTTTATCAGCATCCCTTTGGTTTTTGAATTTTTCAATGAGTGTATTGCTTCTTGTGCCACCACTATGCCATTATGTAAGAAGATGAGAGCTACAATTTCCCATGGAAAGGAAATTGACAAAATTCTCCCATTGCCAATGTCAAATAAGAATGTGCACATGTATTGAATACTACAAGGTATATATGATGTGTAGTTTTAGTTGCAATATTGGATGGCAAGGTAAGCCCTAAGGCATGATGAGTATATCACCTTCACAAATGGCTCATTCATGTAAGGGAGTTTGATTCATGATACTTATGATGAGATGGTGCACTTGGTATTGGACAAGTATCTTACATTCTATTAAGCCATAGTAAAACTAGTTATAAACATTAATTTTTGATATATTGGTATACTTGATATTTGGCATTTTAGACATAATGGATTTCTTGATCTTATAAAGAAGGCTAGCACATTTATTCTTATATATAGTAGCTTGATACTATTGATAATGTTTATAATAAACAAGGTAACCATGATGATAGAAGTATAACAATGAGATTGATATTCAAGATCTTCTTGTTGACTGTAATTAAGTTTTGATGAGCTTAATAATTATAACATACGATAAAATTGAATGCCCTAACTTGATGGATTGAATAATGTGATAAAGAAGTGATGTTGTGATCATGATTCTTGAAGTATAATCCTATTATCTATTTGATATTAATCCTTGATGAAAGTTTGATGTCATGTTCTTATGTGATCTAGTAGCTAATACGGAAATGTTATGACCATGATGAATACATGTGTTAGAACCTGCTATAGCTTGATTTTATGATATGAAAGTTCTATTGATGCATGATAGTATTATAGATAGGTTGATGACTTGAATAATAATGGCTGAAGGGGTTGCTCATTAAGAGGGAGAAACTCTTCATAAGATCCCTGCACCTATTACCATTTGCATTAGATGTATAGAATATTATTTATTAATGATTTTTTTTGACATAAATAGATAAATATTTGATGTTGTTGGTCTGCAACAAGTTCTGGTTTGAGAAGAGGGGGTTTCCCTTAGTTTAAGCCCCAACCGCACAAAATCAAGCTCATTAGTTCAGTTATATGCCTCCAACCGCATGAAAGAAATCCTATGGGTGTAGTTGTGCTTGTAGGTCACAAAAATTGAAGCTTTATGCATAAAATTAGGAATGCACTAGGAGTATGACAGTCCTACAGATATGGAGAAGACAACTAAAAGTTCCATGAGCAGGGAAGTTTGAATATTTGTCTTACAATAGAGAATGTGAATGTGTTGAAGGTAGTATTGGTTTCAGTCGGTTCACCATTATTTTAGCTAAGATTTTATATATAACATTACAGAGAGATATAGGTCGGAATCCTTATGGTTCTTCTAAGTGCTCTGTCTTTAGTATCAGGGCTAGAAATGTGGCATTCAGAGCCGGATGCATCCTTTTGGTGCATCTGGATTCCTCTACTACATTCACTATGTCTTTGCTCATAAAGTTCCACGTAGCTTGAAAGAATTTTGAAGTGAATCCATCAGGCCCAGGTGCTTTATTCTTTGCCATATTTTTTATTACCTCCACCTCCATTTTCATTGTTACTCTTAGGAGAGCCAAATTTTGATCTCTACTTACTAGTTTGGGGATATGTTGACTAATTTTGTGAATGATGTCCTCCCTTCTGATATTTGGTTCTGTCAGGAGCCCCTTGAAATGCTGAACTAACAGATTCTCCATTTTATCCTTCTGCGTTATCCTGTTGCCTTGCTGGTCCTTTAGGGAGAAAATTATGTTTCGTTGTCTATGCTGTACCATTGCTTTATGGAAGAATTTCGTGTTTCTTTCTCCTTATTTTAGCAATTGAATTCTTGACTTTTGTTTCCAAAGGTTTTCCTCTTGTTTTCTCCTTTCTTCCAGGTTATTTAGCACCAGCCCCTCCTCTTCTGCCAACTCTTCGCTTTGTCCTTCCTCTATGATTTTTTGTTGTATTTGTTTCATCTTTATCTGGAGTGCTTCTTGTTCCTTCTGTATGTTTCCAAATTCTTCTCTGTTCCATTTCTTTATCCTCCATTTTAGGTATTTTAGTTTGAGTTGGAAGGTGTGCATTTGGTTTCTTCCTTCCATCCCAGTCTCAGTCCCTTCCCACAAATTCTTCATTTTATCAATAAAGGTGGGTTTTCTTAGCTAGAACGCTTCAAATCTAAAGGGTATATGCTGATTCTGATGATTCATAGCTATCTCTAGTTTAATATGCCAGTGATACGACCCTAAACATGGGAGGATTGTTGCTTCATAGAAAATATCTTTTCCAATGAATTGTTCTATGGCTAGGAATCTATGTAACATGGATGCTATCTATCTGCTCCCTCCCCTTCGATTGTTCCACATGTATTTTCCGTTTATGGTTGGAATATCTACCAATTTTAGTTCTGCTTGAAGGTCCCTGAACCTCTCCATCTCTGGTTCTTCTCTTTGAAAACCTCCTTTCTTCTCCTCTATTGATGTTGACAAGTTAAAGTCCCCTTCTATCATCGACAGTTTCTCCTCGTGGAGTTTTCCAAGCTATTATAATTGGAGGAAACTTCCTCTTTCCGATTAGCCGGAATCGTCATGCGAGGATTCTTTTCATGTCTATCCAGTAATCTATAGTAATATTTATAGGATTCCATAATATTGCTATGCCTCCCGCACTTCCTTTTGCATCTATTGACATTCATTCATATTTCGGTTTTATTTTATTTAGGATTTCCTCCATTTTCCTTCCTGAAATTTTTGTTTCTTGTATCAACATTAGTTGAGGTTTTTATTTTCTTAGCCTTTCCGCTAAGTGCCTATGTCTTCCTTTACTATTAAGGCCTCTTATATTCCAATATGTAATTATCATTGGGTTGCTTGGTTAATTTGGTGGAATACCGCCGATAGCGGTACTACCGTCCCTGTATTTACTAGCATTTCTCCCATGATCTATATCGATTCCTATAGGTTTCTTCGACCTCTTTTCTTTTCGCCTTTTGCTTTGCTATGGTAGTCTTGAGTTCTGTCGTGTTGAAGGCCTAGTTGTTCTGCCATCTCCATTTTCCCTTGTCCCTGTTTCGCTTGGTATTGCTGAAATGTTTCTCTGTGTAGTCATTTTTGCTCTTCTGGAATGAATCGTTCAACCAGGTGTTTCCATTCATTTAGTAGTTTCCTCAACACCTCTTCTTCTAAGCTTAGTTCTTCTCCTCTGCTTGTATCTATTTCTATTATAGCATTATCTATCTTCTCCCTCTCTTCCTTTGTCGGCTTGCTCTGGGCTTTCCTCTTGTGTTTTGTTTTGCCTTGGCTTGTGCTGCTTTCTTTTCCTTTTTCCCCTTGATAGTCCATTGTTTGGGTCTTGTTGTTATGTTCTTCTTCTTCTTGTAGTACTTCAAAGATGTTTGTATTGCTGGGCTGGGCTTGTTGTTCTTTCTTTCCCCCTCTGGTGTTCTCTCTTGTTTGTCTTATTTTTCTTTTTACTTCTTGAAACCCTTCATTGTCTTCTTGGTTTTTCCTCTGCTGTTTATGCCTATGCTCCCCTTCTTCTATATTGAGTGGGAATTCCTTAAAAAGATGTCCATACTCATGACATCTTCTACATTTGAATGGTATATGTTCATAGTCAAGGGTTTGCTGCCAGACCTCTTTGTGATACTCTAGTTCTACTGTATCTGGAATAGGGTCAGCTATATTCATGAAAACACAAATTCTAGCGTATGAAGTGTATCTTCCTTTTTTTGTCATTTCTTCTATTTTGAAAAAACTGCTTATCATGTTTCCTATGCCCTCTACAATCTCCGGGTCCCAGAAGTCCATTGGCAGGCCAAATAACCTAACCCACGCCGGGGTTGCCAGGAATTTTTCCTTGTTTGGGTTATAACATTCTTCCCAGTATCTCATAAACAATCCAACATTATATTGAAAGTAAGGGCCGTTCTCAAAAACTTTTTCTTTATCTTACAGGTTCGAGAATATTACCGTAAAAAAACCTCTTGCTCTCAACTTTAGCTCGATGTGGTCTCGGGGTTGTCATTTTTGCTGAATCCATTTGGTGAGGTCCTTTTTCGTTGGCCATACTCTAATGAAATTTCATATGAGTGCATGGTCTTTCATTTAAATTCTATATCGCTCTAGTTTGTTCATCGGGATTATGAATCTTGATTTCTCCATCGCACATGGTAGACCTTTGCCTCTGCTGCCTACCTGCCATCTTGCTCCAAGGACTGGTCCTGGTTTTCTTGTTTCTCCCTGGTTACTAATGTTCTAACCTTCCCCTATTGCCGCATCTCGATAGGAGGGGATCTCTCCCCACTCTCCTCCTCTGTGATTCTCCTTTGATTCTTGGTGTCTAGGTCTGTCTCTTACTACAGTCTGTATTTCTTCAAAGCACCGCCTAACTCATGGACGCTTGACCATTAGGGTTGCAGAGCTCATTTTTCACACAATTTTCTTCAATCCTGGGTGAACAAGTAAGATATTCAAAATGCCAATCATTTTAAATCCCATTCTAAACTTGATTATTACCATTACTAAAAATATTATATTTATGTGTGATTACTTTATGAAAAAATAAAACCAACATATTGAATGATAGAGAGAAGCGAAATAAGTAGCTGCGAGCATTTAATTTCAAGCGCCATTTGACTTTCCCAATTAGTATTTGTCGACCAAGATGCGATTAGTATTTGTCGACCAAGATGCGATGGGTGAGTTAGAAAAATTTGAAAAAACTACACATTAACAAAAACTGGGAAACATTGTTGTGTTGAATGGAAGATGAAGAATGAAGGAAGCATATTTATTGACGTGAAGTTTTTGTTTTTGTTTTTGGTAGTCGCTGCCTTTCTCTTGGTATTATTGTATTAATTTCGAAGGTTTGTGTAACAATTTCAGCTTCCTTTAAGTTTAACCTCCACGGCTGATGTCTTAATTTAATATGATAGTCATAATTTTAAATTAATATAATAGTGTATAGTCATATTAGTCTATACTCACATAGCCTTTAGCGATATTATTTAAATATAATATTTTAAATTAATGTTTATTTATTAACCTATAATATTTAAATATAATTTGGGTTAGTTTCTATATATATAATAAAATCAAATTTATTTATGAGGTAAATTTACATAGGAGTTTACTGAAGTTAATGCTCATCAAAATCGCACGTAGATAGCTAAATATGTTTACCAAGAGTTACTGCCCACCATAAATGACGCAATTCACTACATAAATTTATAGAGGAGTTTACTGAGGTTAGTGCCTGCGAAAATTACACTTAGATAGCTAAATATGTTTACCAAGAGTTACTGCCCACCATAAATTACACAATTCACTACATAAATTTGCATAGGAGTTTACCGAGGTTAGTGGCCACCAAAAGTTATGCAAATTGTGGCAGAACCTTTAGATAGAAGAATTATTGACTTAGTAAACAAAGATAACCTATCTATATATAACAAGAAGGTTGTAATTTCCTATAGAGTTAAGTCCCTTTAATAAAATTGAGATTATTTTTTAAAAATTTAGATTAACATTAATACAAATAAATATTATTTTGGAGAAAAAATATTTTCTTACAACCATATTAATTCATATAATGACAAGATTTAGTGAGAATGTTGACCTTTTAAGTTGCATTAAAACAAGTTGTTTATTTATTAATAATATTAAACAATATAAATGAACTTAAGTGAAATTTTTACAAGTTACTCACATTATGCTTATGCCATGCATATTTCTAAACTTTTTTTTAGATGCAACTTCTTGAAATTTTCTTGAGACACAACCATAAATTACACAATTCACTACATAAATTTACATAGGAGTTTACCGAGGTTAGCGGCCACCAAAAGTTATGCAAATTGTGGCAGAACCTTTAGATAGAAGAATTATTGACTTACTAAACAAAGATAACTTATCTATGTATACAAGAAGGTTGTAATTTCCTATAGAGTTAAGTCCCTTTAATAAAATCGAGATTATTTTTTAAAAATTTAGATTAACATTAATACAAAGAAATATTATTTTGCACAATTTTTTTTTCTTACAGCCATATTAATTCATATAATGACAAGATTTAGTGAGAATGTTGACCTTTTAAGTTGCATTAAAACAAGTTGTTTATTTATTAATAATATTCAATAATATAAATGAAATTAAGTGAAATTTTTACAAGTTACTCACATTATGCTTATGCCATGCATATTTCTAAACTTTTTTTTAGATGCAACTTCTTGAAATTTTCTTGAGACACAATAGAGTTATATTAGATATTGTCATAGTATTAATATGCATATGTTTACAAAATGGAAATCCAACATATTCAAATTAAAGTGTCAAAGGTGAACACCAATTGGTTAGCACATTAGAACCTCCTTTAAGGCAATGTATAAGATTGAAATATTAAAATATGTAGCACTAGCCATTCTATATATATCATTGGGATAGTAAATAGCTAACAATAATGTCAGTGTTGAGTTTATTGAGGCCATTAGACACCTACTTTGAAAGCACAAAGATAATAATATATATATATATTAATATATAATATAATAATAATAATAATAATAATAATAATAAAAGACAATTTAGGATTATTGATGGAATTTCAAGAGGACATCTAGTTATAATAATGTGATTAAAAATGGTAAGTTAATGTTTATGTGAATGCTAAAAATATAAAAGATGGATTTAGGATGATTGTTTAGGGATATATAAAGATATTTGAGGGTGACTAGCAGTGTGTCGTAGCACTTTCTTAAATAGCAATGGGAAAGGATTTGGTAGATCCATGATTATCTTCTCAATATTAGAAATACTCGTTTACAAGCATAAAAAAAGGAAAACTTATACCTATCATTATGCAAAACATGTGTGAGCTAAGTAAGAATTGACAAGGCCCTAAGTTGTGCTAATAAGGATTGTGTATCATACAGATGTTTGAACAATTCAAAATGGCGAGGACGCGAAAAAATCAAGGGCAAGGAGGGTCATCACAAGGACCTCCTACAAATAACCCATTATTTTCACCGGAGTTGGCTCTCATCTTGCATTCCCTAGAAGAAATTAATGAGACTTTAAGAGGGTGCCAAACAATTGAAGTGGAAGTGGAGCATCTTCCATCAGGGTTGGGAAATATCGAGGTATCAAGAGACTTTGATAGAGGACCTTCAATCGAGGACATTACTAAGGAGCTCCAAAAGATTAAGCTCTCAAAGTTTGTTGGAGGTCGTTCCAGCGAACGTGCAGAAGCCTGGTTAGAAGGAATGAGAAGGTGCTTCACACTAAGAGATTATACTTCCAATTCAAAAGCTAAAATAATGGTATTCCAACTCAGGGATAGTGCTATGAATTGGTGGGGTAATTTAGAGCGTCAACTACACCTCACTCTGGACATAGTTACTTGGGAGTTATTTGAGGAGAGATTCAAGAAAAAGTACGTACCAACATATTATGAAGAACAACAGGTAGGAGCCTTCCATGCTTTGGTACAAGGAAATCGTACAGTGGAAGAATACGAGATTAGATTCATGGAATTGGTCAAGTATGTCTCCTACATGGGTACTGATCAGTGCCAACCAGATCATTTCATTTATGGATTGAACCTTAATATTAGGGAAATGGTGTGGATGTGGAAACCATCCTCAATTGCAAAAGCTGTGGAACATGCTCGTTATGTTGAAGAGAACTTTGACTTAAAGGGTGGAAACAAAACCATTTTTCCACAACAACCAAGGTTTATGGGGAAGGCTCCTCATACCTTCCCCGGGGGGGAGTTTGAGAACACCACCATATGGAAACAGAGTTGTACCCATAGCACCGGTAGTGGGGATTTCAATGGTTACTAGTGCAACTTCACTCGCAACTTCAAGGATTTGTGCAAATCAAGGTCATACACGAGGAGCAACAAGTAGGGGCCGGGGTCCCAAGGGAAGGAACTCTTTCCAAAGAACTCCACAACATTCTGTTCAAAGTATAACAAACATCACTTGTTGGGGATGCGGGGGACCTCATTACTAGCGTGACTGTCATGAGTTACGAACTGGTAACACCTGTAGAGAAGGAAAAGCACCAATGGGGGGGAGTAAGTAGCCACCATCGAATCTATGCAGCAGTTGATAACCAACAAGCTGAACACTAATCTGCTGTGGTTGAAACCTCAGGTATGATAAACAAAGTAAAAGTTAAAATTTTGTTTGATTCAGGTGCTACATATAGTTTCATTTCACCAGTTGCATTAGAAAAATGTGGGTTGGTAGCCTATGAGCACGATGAGTTTAAGAAAGTTGAGATGGCTGCTGGGATAAACCAAGCAGCATGACCTAGTGTTGACCAATGTCAGGTAAGCCTCAGGGTGTGTATAACTAAGTTGAAGGCATACGTCACAACATTGAGGACGTAAAATGTAATTATTGGAATGGATTGGCTAGAAGCTCATCGAGCTTTGGTAGATTGTTTCAAGAAGAAGGTGATTTGTTTAGATGATGAAGGTAGGTCAATTGATATTTGTGGAATCAAGAGAGGAGTGTCGCTATGATTCATATCCATGATGAAGGTAAAATGTTGTCTCCAACAAGGTTGCAAACTATATGTGGTCAAGGCTGTAAGTGACCAGAAAGGACTCTCCCTAGATCAACACCCAATTTTGCCAGAATTCAAGGATGTTTTTCCTAAGGAATTACCTGGATTACCTCCTGTAAGGGAGATTGATTTCACAATCGACTTATAACCTGGTGCAGAACCAATATCTAAGACACCCTATAGGATGGCAACTCCAGAACTTTGTGAGTTGCAGATGCAGTTAAAAGAGATTTTAGACTTGGGATTTATCAGATGTAGTATTTCACCTTAGGGTGCAACAATGGTTTTTTTCATGAAGGAGAATGGTTCCTTAAGGCTATGCATAGATTATAGAGACTTGAATAGGGCCACAATAAAGAATAGGTACCCGATACCTAGAATAGATGACCTATTTGATCAAATGAAGGGAGCAATGGTTTTCTCAAAGATCGATCTATGATCTAGATACCACCAATAGAGGATTAAGGAAGGTGACATCTCAAAAAACTGCATTTTGAACTCGATTTGGGCACTATGAGTTCATAGTTGTTCCATTTGGTTTGACCAATCCACCAACAATATTCATGAGCCTCATGAATGGTGTGTTCAAGAAGTATTTGGAATAATTTGTGCAAGTCTTTCTGGACGACATTCTTGTATATTCCAAGAATGAAAAGGAGCATGAAAAGAATCTAAGGGTTGTATTGAATTGCTTAAGGGAAAATCAATTGTATGGAAAATTATCAAAATGTTCCTTCTTTCAGAAGAAAGTTCATTATCTTCGGCACATCATTTCAGGAGAAGGGATTTTAGTTGACCTGGAAAAGGTAAAGGCCATAATGGATTGGCCAGTACCAAAAAATGCTCATGAGCTGCATAGTTTTATGGGGCTAGCAGGTTATTATCATAGGTTTGTGGAAGGGTTTTCGAGGATTGCAAAACCCATCACCACATTACAGCGAAAAGGGGTCAGGTATGAATGGACATATGAATGTGACACTGCATTCATTGAACTAAAGAGGTTACTAACTAGTGCACCGATCCTTCGAGTATCGGACATGGAAAAAGAATTCACTATCTGCATTGATTCTTCGAAGAAAGGATTGGGAGCAATATTGATGCAAGAAGGCAGAGTAATAGCTTAGGCATCTAGAAAATTGAATAAACATGAAGAGTTGTATGCTACCCATGACTTAGAGTTAGCAACAGTGATGTTAGCTTTGAAATTGTGGAGACACTACCTTGTTGGGAGAAGATTTGAGTTAAGAACAGATCATCAAAGCCTAGAGAATCTCTTCACTCAAAGGGATTTGAATGCTAGACAAAGGCGTCGGAGCAAATTCATGAGTGAGTATGATTTTGAGATTTCATACATTACGGGAAAGGAGAATGTGGTGGTCGATGCACTAAGCAGGAGGCCAAGAACCTTCTTCCTAGTACCCTTGAGGGTCAATTTGAGGGAACGTGTGTTGGAGAAACTCTTTGAAGATAGTTGGTATTTAAAGGTTATATCAACACTCCAGAGTGGGAAGCAGATAGAACCAAAGTTTGAGGGATATGTCCTTGAACCAGATGGACTATTGAGATTTCAAGGGAGAATGTGCATACCTAAGGAAGGGGGTATAAGAAGAACCATCCTCGAAGAGTCACATAGAGCACTCTATTGTGCACATCCTAGAGTGAAGAAGATGTATGCGGACATGAAGAAAATCTTCTTTTGGACAGGAATGAAGCACGACATAGTCCATTTTGTCGCCAAATGTCTTGAATGTCAATGAGTGAAGGCTGATCATCGCCATCTAGTAGGATTGCTACAACCTCATGACATCTCTATGTGTAAATGGGAGGCAATTTCTATGGATTTTGTTGTGGGTTTTGCACTCACTTCACAGAGGCACAATGCTATATCGGTTATAGTTGATAAATTGACCAAAAGTGCCCATTTCATCCCAGTAAGAGACACTTATGATGTTACTGCTGTGGCATGAGTTTTTATAAGTGAAGTTATTTGATTACATGGGTTACCCACAAAGATCATTTCTAATAGAGACTCTCGATTTACATCTAGGTTTTGGACAAGTTTGCAGTCAGTACTAGGGACTCAGTTAAACCTAAGCATTGCATATCATCCAGAAACAGATGGGCAAACTGAAAGAGTAAACCAGGTTATGGAAGACATGCTTAGAATGTACGTCATGGCTAATTAGACTCAGTGGGAAAGGTACTTACCATTGGTAGAGTTTGCTTATAATAATAGTTACCATAGTTCAATTGGGATGCCTCCTTATCAAGCTCTATATGGGAGGCCATGTAGGATGCCATTAAGTTGGGAAAAGTTGGAGG
>APFE030481166.1:104720-116203 GCA_000404065.3 Pinus taeda | reverse complement strand
CCATTTATTCCAAATTAAATATCCATATCCCAAGGTGTCTTTTCAAATCTAGTTTTACAATTCCCAACTTGTCTTCTCAAATTTAGTTTTGGATAGGATATGGTCTCCTCCCATTTATTCCAAATTAAATATCCATATCCCAAGGTGTCTTTTAAAATCTACTTGGGAGAAGATATGGTCTTCTTCAATTTAATTCTAAATCAAATATCCATATTTTATTCCCAAAATGTCTTCTCAAATCTACTTTGAACAAAGATATGGTAAGAAAAGTCAAGGATATTAAATGAAAGGATGAGGAGGTAGTCTTGACATTAATGATAGGTGGTTGAGGTGGATGGGAGGGAGAGTCATAAAAGGGGAAGGATGACGAGAGAAGAGGGGATCCTTGGTCTTGGTTTTGGTTTTGGAGGATTTTTTTTTGGAAGAAATGTGGAGAAAAAGAGAAGGGAGAGAATGAAGAGATAAATAAGAGAATTCAAACTTGGATATGGAGAGTGTTTGTTTAACTTGGACACACTATATCTGGTTGGACTTGGGCTCGGAGGGCTAGGGAACCTGTGGAGGTTCCCCGGGCTAGGAAATAATTCCTAGTTGGTTGGGAGACAAATTCAGTTGGGTAGTTGAGAGGAGCATCCCAAAAGAGCCAGGAGCATCTCAACCAAGCTATTGAAACATGTATTCTTCCATTTATTGATTACTTATGTAAATGGTTGCAATGAAATTCTTACTTGTTTAATATGTTGTAAATAAATTTTAATTGTATATTATCATCAAATAAGTGTTGAGTTATAAATAAGTTATTTCCCTTCTTATTGTGTTTAAATAAAATAAATTTAGTTTGTAGTTGGAGGATCCTAGGAAGGATCCTCACAATCTCACTGCAATCTACACAAATAAAACTGCTGAAAAATAAAACGTTGGAAGAAATGCTAGCACACACACATAAAAATAACACAATTATTTTTGGACAAAAGTCCCCAAAAAAACCTAACATCGGAAAACTAGTGCAACAGATGAGGGTTTTATTATTATGTAGTAGTGAAGAATCTGAGTACAATCTGGATGCCTAAAACTGGAAATCCATAGCAATAAAATATGGGCAAAATATTGAAGATAATTTCCCTTCTCCCACAGGAAATATCTGGCATGACTTGCCTTCAACAAACTGGCCATCCAAACCCCAGTGTGAGCCCTTCTGCGTTGTCTCCCACATGTGTGGATTGAAATTGCCTCTAATGAAGTCGTTCTGCCTCCAGCTACTGAGGAAATCATCTCTTTGACCTTCTAGAACCTCTTCCCAACCTCTTGAACTGAGAATGGTTTTTCTCATCAGCAAATCGATCTTCCTTGCTGAATATACTGCACAGAGCCCCTACACTACCTCTTTGGGATAACTTGGCCCTCTTGTTGCTGCGTCTCCGGATCTAGAAATATTTCCTCCAGACTCACTGTCCCTACCCCTCTCACATTGCTTCGATCTCTAGCTCTCTCTTTGACAACTATCTGCTGCTACTCTGGAAATCAATCTTCTCATAAATCAAACGTCTCAAGTATCTTCTCCATCACCACATTGACCTCCTCTTATAATCCTCCATCGGAGCACCAACAACTAGGATTGAAACTTAATCAATGGCTAGGATCATCTTTGGATTGATCCATTCGATTTCCTAGATGATTCTCATTGTGACATAATTAATTTTGATTAATTAACCATATTCCCTAAGTTTAGACCTAGGAAATATTTAAAAACTGGTTAATAATCTAGATTAGGTCATTTCTAGGTGAAATTTACTGAAACGATTTATAGGTTTTGGAGATCTCATGTATTCTAGCATCTCCAAAAAATTTCAAGGCTAGAACACATCTGATTATACAAAACTAACACTCCCTCTTAGTGAGGAATCTGTTCTAGTGCTACTACACACGTTGTAGCAACATCCTATCTCTTCATCATCTCCTGTCATGATACTGATGTCTGGCCATATTGCCCACCCACCACTGTGAAACTCTAATATATGCTCCATATGTGCTGCTGCTAACACTGCCATACTGTTGCCAACAATACATTTGCACTACAACTCCCTCTCATCTGTTGTTGTTGCAACTACAACATCTGCAACTGAAAAACGTCAAAAATACTGAATCAACTGCGATAAGTATGATGCATCTGTCTCCCAAGTCTATGAATGCACTAGTATCTGCACTCCCACTGAAGAATTTGTGTTGTTGGCACTGTGACAACTTCACTACTGCCAAATCTGCACTGTACTCCCTAACATATGATTGCTACTAGTTTATACAACTATCACTCTGGCATCCATCCTGATACTGAATACTGTGGGTCCCCATAGCTAGGTATTGATCCATGACGTGAGATCCTCAAGGATCATGCCCATTTGTAGCACTCTAGGGCTACAACACCAAGTCACCCCACCTCACTCCTAGAGGTATATTAACAAACATGGTGAAGTATTCCTCCAGCTTGGAGGAAATCCCATCGTTTTTTGCTGAAGCTACATGCTCGTCCTGCTTCTCCTCCTTTTCCTTCTTCTTGAGAGTATACTAGGTACTATAGTGACCAAGCTCACCACATCTGAAGCACTTAACCTTTGACAAGTCCTTCTTCTTCTTCCTCTTCTCCCCCTGTCTTTGAATGGGAGCCTTAGATACGAGGGCCACATTCTCCTCCTCCACCTGTTTCGATCATTTGTTGCTGCCACTAATGGAACTCATCTCAACTCCTCCTGCTACAAAGCAGCCCACAACTTGTCCCACCTTGGTAAGGTATCTCTACCCAAGATACTTTGGACGAATACCTGCCACTCCTCTGAGACACTATTGAGTGCCAATCACACTAGCTCCTTGGGTTGAGGCACTGCCCCAATGACTAACAACTGGTTTCAAACCTCCTAAATCCCGGCGAGGAAGAGATCTATGCCTTCCCCCTTCTATATCGTGACGCATCTCAACTTCTCCTCTATGTACATCTTTTTCTACTCAGAAGTACCTTGGTCTAGCATGGAGAGTGTCTCTCACATATTTTTGGCCATTCCCTTGGTCGCTATATGTGAGACGATATGATCCTGGACTCTGTCTAAGATCAACCTCTTTGCTTGTGCCATCTCCTTTATTTACTCTTTCAGCTGATTTTCATCCATGGGAACTGCTACCACCACATCAATATAGGATTTGAGGCCATATTCATCTACAAGGAAGGACATCCTTTCCTTCTAGATGACATAATTGGAAGCTCCGTCCAACCTCTCCTGATCATGAAGCCCAACATTGACCATCTCAATGATCTTTTGAAAAATTCCTCTTTATTTCTGATTGGATGTTTTTATGCTATTCACACTCATTTTTGGAGTGAGAATATCTTCTCACAACCACTGCCGATCTGCAAGGAAAATAAAAATTCTTGAGACTAGAAGTTCCTTGAGGAGACTTTCCCCTATGTATGTGCTCTTCTCTCTTCCACCTTGATGATGTCTCTGCTCTACCATATCGTTGCAAAACTTTTGCGTCCATCTAGAGATCTTCTCAACGAAAAATCTAAGCTACTCCCTTTGCCTTTGGAATCACTCAAGCTGGTAGGATCAATTTTTTCTATCCATCGCTCAGAAAAAAATGAACCTCCACAAGTAACTTAGCCTCCTGACAGAATGACAACACTGCCCTTGGGAATTTCGGCTTGCTGCCCACATTGACTAGAAAAATTCCTTCTCTTTTAACCTTTGAGCTCTCCATCTGATCAACTGGGCTTCAATACCATGTGAAAATTCCAAAATGGAATCCTATTGCATCAACTGGAAATTATTCTCCTAATTGATAATTTTATTTAACAATTTATTTGTAGTTTGCTACGAAAAATATTAAATAAATCTCACTGCAATCTACACAAATAAAACGCATAAGAATAAAATTCCAGAATAAATAATAGCACACAAACATAAAAATAACACAATTATTTTTGGACAAAATTCCTCAGAAAAACCCAACTTGGGAAAGCCGGTGCAACAAATGAGGGTTTTATTATTATACAGTGATGAAGAATCTGAGTACAGTCTAGATGCCTGAAACTAGAAACCCATGGTAAGGAAATTTGGATAAAATATTGAAGAGAATTTCCCTTCTCCCACAGGAAATCTCTGGCATGACTTGCTTTCAACAAACGGGACATCCAAACCCTAGAGTGAGCCCTTCTGTGCTACCTCTGTGTTGTCTCCCACACGTGTGGCTCGAAACTCCCTCTGATGAAATCATTCAGCCTCTAGCTGTTGAGGAAAATGTCTCTCCAACCTTCTAAAACCTCTACCTAGCCTTTGGAACTTAGAATGATTTTTCTCACCAACAAATCAATTTTCCTTGATGAAGCTATTGTGTAGAGCCTTTGAGTTGCCTCTCTGAGATAACTTAGCCCTCTTGCTGCTACCTCTCCAGATTTGGAAATTTTTCCTCTGGAATCACTATCCGTGCTCCTCTCACACTGGTTCGATCTCTAGCTCTTTCTCTGGCAACTAACTATTGCTACTCTGGAAAAGGATCTTCTAAGAAATCAGGCCTCTCAAGTGTCTTCTCCATTACCACATCAACCTCCTCTTATAATCCTTTCTTGGAGCACCAATGATTAAGATCAAAACTTAATTAATGGCTAAGATCATATCTAGATCGATCCTTATGAGTTTCTAGACAATTATCACCTTGACTTAATTAATATTGATTAATTAACCACATTCCCTAAGTTTAGACTTAGAAAATATTTAAAAACTGGTTAATAATCTAATTAAGTAATTTCTAGGCGGAATTTACAGAAACGATTTATGGGTTTTGGAGATCTCATGTATTCTAGCCTCTCCACAAAATTTCAAGGCTATAACACATCTGATGCTACAAAAAATAACATCTTGGTAATACCTCATTCTTCCCTCTAAAGCATCTAGCAATATTGTCTCCAAGTCCACTTGTATCTTGTTCCAGAGCGCTATTAACTTAGTATGCAACTTGGCTGGTTCAGAAACATACAGAAGAATAGTCTTCTTAGCTATTTCCAAGTCTTCTTGAGTAGCTACATGCTTTATGACATCCAAGACATCCTCTAGCTCTTGTTTGATGACTTCTCTGAGCTTCACCTCTCCGGGTATACCAACTGAAGGGATCACATGTGCTTAGACTAGAGCGTCCAATCTAGTATGCAACATCATATAGCATGATATAGTGTTAGTTATGCTATTGTTCAGCTCATCATGAGTTTGCACAATTATTTTTATCTCCAATCTATCTTTCTCAGCCTTGACCCTTCCTCTTAGATAATTTTGCTGATGTAGTTAGGTATTTGGTGCCCCACTCTTGAATAAAGTCTATAGCCATGTGAGTTAGCTTTACAATCATCATCCTTTCCTACAACTCCTTTTGTATTTCAAACAAAGGTGCCACTACCTTGTGATATGCCATAATTTCATCATATACCTACCTCATTACGTCTTCCAACTCCTTTAGTTGCTCAAGTATTTCAGATTACAAACCTTGTCTATTGGAACTGGTAGAAGTCACACTCTAATTTTCTATAAGGAGTTGTTCATTTTGTTTTCTTGCATCAGCCAAGTATTTCTTCAATTTATCAACTTCAAGAATGAGACAATCAATATTCCTCTCCATAGCTACTACGAAAGCCTTTCTTGCTAAAGCTATTTATTTTGGATTGGTTATTGTATTTTGCAATGATATCCTTCTTGCGATTTATTGAAATTGGACGATCTGGCTCATTCGGGAAGTATTTACTCCTTTCTAGAGTGATCTTATGCTTGAGATGATCAATCATGAAATTGTAGATATCCAATATTTTGTCTTCTCCTGGTGCTCAGATACCCATTTCTTTGAGAGGGAGATGTCTTCCTATGAGAGGAGTTAGAGGCTGTATGTTTAATATGGCTACAATCGGTTCAGATTCCATATCCTTTGATATTTTCTCCTTTGTTTGATCATCAACTAGCTCTTAGGTGATTAATTGAGGCTTATATTTTATTTGACATTTCTTCTTCTTATTTTCTCTTTCTCTCCTCTTCTTAAAGCTGCTTGCTTCTCTGTTCTTTCTCTTCCAACTGCTTATTTAAGGTTTCCTCTTCTTTCTTGTTTCTCATTGCTTCTTTTTTCTTTCTCATTACCTCTAGATTCTATTTTTCGTGCTCCTTCTTTTGTCTTTCTTCTTATTTTTGTTTCTTCTTTTGAGATTCTTCATTCTCTTTCTTCTTCTTTTCTTCTTTAACTTCCTTCTTAGCGTCTTTGTCAGCTTTGATATTTTTACTTCTCTCTCGTGCAAATTCCTTCTCTTATTTTCTCTTCAGTTTAGTATTGTCTTCAATGTTTGTCTCCCTTTGGTCTCCTCCTTCTGGTTCATATGGAACATTTTCTAGGATGGAAGGACATGCTTCTCCACCTTCTCCAATTGCTTTGGAGGCATTTTAATGATTCTTGATTTTCTCTTCCTCTTTCCAGGAGACTGAGGCATACACCCATGTATATATTAGTTTTGCATAATGATGCATAGATATGCCTCTAGGATCATACCAATGATATCCCATTTTACCAAAGTTGAGGTGCTCCAGTTTTGAAGTTTTTTTTTTTTGCTACCTTCAAGCTCTTGAGGCTATATGACCCTATATGCAGAGGTGAGATTGGCCACGGAGACTTATTTGACTTTTATGGCGATCCAGACAACCTTGTAGAAAGTTGATAGATGACTTCTTGCATCAAAACCTTGTCGTTCACGAATAATGGCATAATATGTGAGCTTCTATATGCTCTAAAGACTTTGATAAATGTTCCCTTGGGCGGTGTGAAACAATTTTCTATGTATGCTAGTGATTCCCTCACCTTGCCTGACATGCATGGTGCTTTAGTGCCAAACAACATATGATATAATTTTGACATGAATAATTCAATTCTCTTTTCATATAAACTCATATAGCTCATTTCCCACAATATCTTGGAATATATGTGCACCCACGATAATTATTTAGTATAGGACCATTTCCATTCCATCCTTGGTAATTCATTATTTGCACATACACTGTCTAGAAAATATGAGGACATGTAGAATTCTGGTTTCTCACCTTCTGCCACATTCTTTTCTTTTGCAATAACATAGCTATAGGATTAGACCAATTGCAAATAGTTCCTTTGGTAGCACAAGGGTGCACCATAAAAACCCATTTTTATTTGAAGAATTTGATGTTCTCGCATCCATATATCCTACAAAACATGTCCATCAGGTACTGGTATACTTTACTTAACATATTGGTTTTGGATATACCTTCAAGCTTTTAACAAAATTTACTTGGCTCCTACCACCAAGATTTGAGGATTTCCTTAGTATATTTTCTGAAACTGGCATACCATTTAGAATTGAGGTATTCTTCTTGCTTGGGGAGATTGTAATACATATGAATGTCATGAACTTGATATTTAGCTAATACTTTTCCCTTTGAACTCCTGATAGTCATATTTTTAGGGTCAATACGTTGTAAGATCCATTTTATGGTCTCCGTAGAAGGAGATGCAGGATAATGGGAACCAACCTTATGAAACATGGTATTGTTAATGTTAAAGTACACCTCCATATCCTCCTCATTTTTTGAGATTAATTTCCTGGCAAAGTCTTTGAATATTTTTGGCTAAGAGAGGGATATCAACTTTTCAATGAAACATGTCATGTATTTGAATATTGAAAGTTTGGGCTTTGGATTGTTCACTACACCTTTGATACTACTCTCATCTGTTTCCCTTATTGGTCCTTTTCTCATCACCAGAGACATGATTTCAGTAGAAAATGATACACTGATACAATGAGGATTTCCTATCCCTAGAAATTCAAAATCATTCATGGCAAAGATGCACAATTAGTCTAAAAAATATTTTATCTTGCCTCTATTCTGGTTGTATAATTTTCGTTGTTAAGAAAAGTGTACTAGGGCTTAGCATAGGTGCACTGGAGAGAGGTAAAGATAACTTATATTGGGAGTTAGATATGCGTAGTGCACTATCATAGGGTTAGAAAATAAACAAGGCATAATGACAATTTATAGGCACAATGGTTCTAGGGTAGGCTTATGGAATGTGCGAGTGTGACTGGAAAAGCAATGACTCACTACTAGGCAAATTCAGAATTTACATAGCTAGGGTTTTCATTGTTATGTATATATATTGTGTGGGTGCACCATGTCAAGAGGAAAGTCCAATATTGGCGCATTCACATTTTTTAGAGGCTAAGTCATCAGGTTAGGACTTTGGATTTCACAGGGGCACTCCAAGGAGGCTAGGTGATAGTATGAGTGTAAGAAAAGTTCTTGGAGGGTAGACCAGGAATGTGATGGTTATGATATGTGTTAGTGTGGTGATTTAGACTTTGAAAATTTTTGTTTAAAGGAAATCAGGTTCAAGGGTTGTAGGTAGACGAAAACTCAAAAAATTGGCTAAGTATAAAGAAGATTGATATTAATAGGGCACAAGTAAAACATTTAAAATGAAAACCTTTTCACATATATATGTGTATATATGCATTCGATCACTCATAGGAATAAAAAAAGCTTTGGAATATAAATGGAAAAATTAGGACAAACTTTTAGAAATCAAATGTTAAAACACCAATTGAAAACTCAAGGAACGAAAGAATCGAACCTACCTGAATCAAATGTGCAGCGCAATCACGCTTGGAGGAATATAGAGAGATCTTGTGATAACGAAGTGCACAAAGCTTGAAAATGGGTAAAATGAAATAGTGAATTTCCAATTGGGGCCACCCCATTATATAGACCACTCCACACATGTGACTTATTCGTACTTCAAGATGCAACTGAGCGCATGATAGTGCGACAAGTCCCAGGGTTGGGATATTACTATAAAGTGCAGCCACACTAGCAAAAAGAAGTTCACTAGGTTTTGAAACAAAAAGCATGATTTCATTTGAAGATTGATTCAAAGAAGCCTATTGTGACTTCAAACACTTATAAAATTTATAAGCATGATATTTCAAGAGATTGACAGGGGATCCAAAATTAGATTAAGTTGATAATTTTGGAGGGTTTTTGTAGAATCTACAACAATGTTATAACAAAGAAAAATGATCCACTTATGCTGAATCACACAGTAAGTAACATAATAAAGAATAACTCCTAACACACTCAACAATAAGTACACACCCATTATTTCCCACCTACCAAAATCCTCAGTCCTTTCACCTCTCCCACGTACCTGAGCCTCTATGTGTTTGACACTGTATCTACAAACTGCTACATATAGCTAACTTTTGTTTCCCATGGAAAGTAAGAAATCCAAATAACAATGGCATAAATTAAGGAGAGTATTTCAGGCAATACTAAATAAACTCAATTTACAATCTACCATATTTGCTACAAAATGGCCTTTATCTGATCCTATTGCAATGATGAAACTGCATATGAATATGACTAGCTTTAATGGTAATTGTTATGACTAATGACTCAATTAAAGTAAAAACGCAACAAAGACTTCCAAGGTGAAATAATCAAAATAAATCTAGCATAACACAACAAACCAATTTCATATGAAGACTATTTGTGTATAAGGAAACAAATCATTTTTTGAGGGCCTACTTCAACTCAAAGACTAAAGTTATTCCATAAAGTTAAACTTAGAATTCTAGATTCAACATTACCTACATTTGTATTCAGAAAACTATTTAGTGCATAACTCTAGTAAGCAAACAAGTATTATAATTCATCACAAGTGGAGATGAGAAGTAAAACTGATTGCGTTTGAACTTTGCAATAATTGTAGAAATGGCACCATTAATGCATTGTTAAAGAGGGATTGGAAAATATGTCCTCATTTGCATTTGTTTGGCAGGGAACTAATATTTTCATTACTTCATTCCATATGTGAAGTTCCTAGGCAATGTAGACCACTTTATTAGAAGTGTTCTATAGCCTAAATATTTTATCAATATTTCTTTTGATTCATAAATTACCTTCAAATTACCTCTTGAAAACAATATTATTCCTAATATATTTTCTTATGTAGATAGTAGGACCACAAAACACCCTCCTTGATATAATGGCACATTTCAGGACATAAAGTGCTAATAGATATCTTATTTAGGTAAACAAATGTGTATATAGCTCAAACTAGATATAAACATTTGAGGGTCTAGCAAGGATTTAGATGGGCTTCATTTCCCAAAGAATCCCCACGGTGGAATTGGGTCCATGATGGAACAAACCATCTATATTGTTGTGACAAGTCCAATATCCTTCAACAAAATATCTGCAAAAAAGGTAAAAGTTGAAGACAAATGTGAACAAATATTGAATCAAGGTTTTCATATGATGTCCACTTGCCGACATGACCTTGGTTCGCTGGTGAGGTTCATAGAGTATTCCACTCTTATTGTGATCTAACTTCATTGAATGACATGTCAAATTTGGTAGAATAGAGAACCTTTAGACTTGACATATAAGTGAAAGGAATAAACATAGTTATGGATGAAACGGGAAATATTACCTCAAAATGGGTACTTGAGCCCAAAAACCCCAAAAAAACATGAAAAACAACCCAAAAATGAAAATTGTTTATTCCAGAACGATGTTTTTTTTAGGGTAAATTTTCAACATTTTTTTTTTAAATGGAAGTAAAAACAATTTTTTTTTGAAAAGTGGATGAAAAAACACCCTTAAAAAAATTGTTTATTCCGGAATAACAAAAGAAAAATCAGGTTACAATTTTGACATTTTTTAGCAATGGAGTTAAAGAGAAAATATTTGGACTTTGAAAAACTGTAAAATTCGAACAATTCTCGGACATGATGTTAAAGATAGAATATCATGTCCCGAATCCTAATAATTCCAATTATTTCCATCCATGTTGTTAAAGATAAAATATCTTGACTCTAAAAAACCTTGAAATTGTAATTGTTTTCGACCATAACATTAAAGATAAAATATCATGACTGAGAAAAACATTAAAATCTTGTCAATCTTTCAACCATGTAATTAAAATCAAAGATTATGACTACAAAAAAAATCTCAAGTTTTCAAAACATTTCAAGCATGACATTATGATTTTTATTTTATTTATTTATTTTTTTATTTTATGACAAAAAACATTAAAAATGAACACTCAAGAGTAATTTATTTTTTAAATGCAAAATATATATCAATTTTAAAATATATATCGATTTGACACGTGGTGTAGGTGAACTTGACCCATTGTAATGAAAAACTTAAAGACCAACCATGAAATTGAAACATTGTGGGGGTAGACTTGATTCATTATAACGAAAATTTTAAAATCAACTCTCAAATTGCCCATAATGGGATCAGGTGTGTTAGACGAGCATCGACACCAAATCCTATAGAAAAAAATGAAAATAAAAACCAAAATAAAAAAGTAAATGTTTAAAGAAATAAAAATGAAAAATATAAAAGAAAAAAAATTCAGATATTGAAAAAAAA
>APFE030481166.1:61683-91661 GCA_000404065.3 Pinus taeda | reverse complement strand
GTAAATGGTCATCTTGAGAAACTCCTAGTTAAGGCCAAAAAGGACAATGATATTTAGAGAAGGATGGAAAAGTATTATACCATGAGAAACAAAATTGCAAGAGCCAAGCTTAAAAGAGCCCATGCAAAGATTGAAGCCTTGACCAAACAAGAGGAGAAAAGGACGCTAGACATTCTTGCTGAGGCATCAATCCATTCCTCAAACACATGATCAAGGATCATCCCAACAATTTTGACAAGTTTTGAGCAATTTTTTGCAAGTTGTGAATTACTGTGTTTTTTGAGGCATTTTTAGCACACTGAAAAGGTTAAACGTGTAGCACCTAGGGTGTTGCGCTATGTTTTGAGGCATATAATGAGAAAAATGTCAATATCATTAGATTAAAAGTGATGAGGATATGCACCCTGTGCATTTTCTAGGCATTTGGAGACAAAAGGTTAGTCAAAAAGGTCAAAAGCCACCAAAAAACCACCTTTCTGCCTCATTTCTAGCTTGAGCGCTACACGTTTACCAGTCTTGGGAGATTGAGTTTTTGACAAGGCAAATGAGCTCCAAATTGAAAATTAAAGACATGCCTAGAAAGTATACTTGAAGGGCTTTCCAACAAGCCATCTTAGAGAAAATTTGGACACCAGGAAGGCACCCAAAAGCAGCCCTAAACTTGGAGGGTGCATTTGATAGAGAAAGGGCGCGTTTGACAAAGAGAGCGTGCATTTGACAATCTTCTCCAATTTTCTGAGTTTCTCTCTTGTTTTGATTTTCACCTTGGAAAATGATGATTTTACCTATGTAAATGATCAAATTGGATGTAATTCTCATGTTTTTACTATTACCTAGGGTAAATGCATTAGGTAAATCAAGCAGATGAGGTGCAATGAATCAATTCACTTAAGATAGGAATGAGTCACTTGGACCATCCTACAAGTTAGCTATCAGTTTAAATTTTTGTGTAATATCTTCCTCACCTCATGGATTAGACCCCTAAGGATGAGGGGAAGTGGTTTTCATGTCTATTTAGTCCCTTTATTCACCATAGAGAAGGGTTGGAATCAATTGGATGTTTGGATTTTTATCAGAGACACTAGTGTAATTAGTATTTGGCAGAATTTAATGAATGAGTTGCAACTATTTTGATGGAATACCTGTGGTATGGAATTTTGACTAGTTTCTTCTTATGTTGCATATGTTTGAATGTTTTGTACTCCTATATTTTATTTCACTTTTATGATATGTTGATTTTTAAGTTGATGAGCAGAATACATCTTATATGCTCTGTTTTGGGGAAATCTTGATAATTTGTCTAGTTTCTTTAGTTTAGAAAGAATACATGCTTGTATTTCTCTTTCTAGCATCTCATTAGCCTTATCCATATCACTTCAAAACCTTAAAGTGTTTGAGTGCCTACCTACCTTGCTCCATAAAATGTCTACAATAATACCCTTATTTTCCCTGACCTAGTCTCTTTGACCTAATCCTCTTCCAACAACCCCACCAAATGAAATTTAAACAACCTATGCACATCATATCTAGCTGAAAACCCCAACCTATCCAGCCATCTTGGCTGTGATCCTTTGGAGAGAGCCCTCTTTGGCCAGGCAGGGCTAGCTACCAAGTCAAAATATTGGTCCATGGTTACCTGAGCCAGACTCTTCCTTAGCCTTGGAGATCCAGAGGAGTGCTAACATACTAGCGCCGTTGCTGGGGAGCGAAAGCTCTACCTTCCCCTAGAAAGAACGCCAATGTTTTAGATATAATTGTTGATGGTGAACAATAGTTGGACACATAGGAAGGCTGTACCATTCAATTGGTAACTCCATTGACTGAAAGATCCAGAAAATCAACACTTCATGGTGACTCCAATTTTCAAGAACCAGTAGTTTGAAAACCTTCTTGGTGACTTCATCATTGTTAAGATGAGTTCTACTGCAAGAAGAAATCCCAGGTATGCTCCTATGGATCGATATCAGATCCCTGGATTTCCAAATCCTATTCTTCATGTTGACTGGTTTACAAATCTTCCTATTTTTAAAAATGAACAAGAAGATGATGCTACTTTTCATTTAGTAAGGTTTCATATACATGTATGTAGACTAAGAGTTGAGTTTCCTGAGGACGGTCTCATGAAGTTGTTTATGGCTACCCTTGAAGATAAAGCTAGGGTATGGTATGAAGGGTTACTAGAAGGAAGCTTATATTCTCTAAAAGATTACCATAATGTATTCTCCAACCATTATGTGAAGTCTTATCTTTCTTTACAAAGCTGTTGTGATCATAGTGAAGGTTTCATTGCATATCTTGAAAGTATTGATGATATCGAATTATGAATGATGAAGAAATCATTGAAGCCTTCTCTAATTTTTCCGTTCAACAACAGTTTGAAGAAGCCAGTCACTTTGATACACAGGATCATAGTCAGCATACAATAGCTTCCTCGTTGTTTGAAGATGAAGGAAGTGTGCATCTTGATAGTCAAAAGGAATCACATGAAATGAATAAACAATTTGATGAAAATTTATATACTCCTTTGCTTGAAATTAATGAAGATATTCAACATCCTTGTCAAACTTTAGGAGGGAAAGAAGACAATTATTGTTTTAGCAAAAAAAAAAACAAAAAGTACTAACTCCTCTGTCTGAAGATGAGATAGATCAACTCCTGAAAAGTCATGTTATAGCCCAGGCTAATGCACGTTTGCCGTGTTCACATAGTCATGAAGGTGTTAGTGAAACTTCTTCCACTTTTGAAAATGAGGAAAATCTTGAAATTAGATTTATAGATCAGCTAATAGATATTGCTTTCTTTCATGAAGATGATAGGGCTGTCATGTTTGATAATCTTGAAGAATGTTTTCTATTTAAGAATGACTTAGACTATGAATTTGAGGAGTATGAGCATGAGAGAGATAGTATGCCAGAAATTGAGTCAGAATTTCCAATGCTTAAGGAATTTACAACCGACACTCAAATAGCAGAAGGTTATACTTCCCTATGCCTTCCTATCAATCAACAACCAACTGTTTTTTCAGATCAGAATGAAGGGAGTACTTGTATTTTTGCTACTGAATCTCAAGACAAGGTAATCCTTCCAGATTTTCAAGATCCATTCAACAATATTTTGGAAGCATTGGAGAGGATGAATGTTGCCTAGTTTGTTAGCATAAGCCTTGGTTTCAGTTGTTATTGTGAGTTTCCTACATGTACGCCATTTTGTCTGCTTGGGGAAAGTGAGAGAAGAATTTTAGTAAGTAGCCATCTGCTGGATTGGTTACATTAGAAGGCTCACTTCACATGATGTACATATTTCTTCAATAGAAAGGTGGTTGTCATAAGGATTTCAAGCCCTCAAGTCTTGATGGTCTGTTGCCATTAATAATCTTTGTAAGTACTTGTTTCAGTTAAGTAAGTCTTGAGTCATTTTTTCAGTCAATTTCAAGTCATTTTCGAGTTAGTTTGTGTCATTTGAGTTGTCAGCATTTAGTCATGCATTTCAGTTAAACTTTTGACCGTATTTGCCCACATGGTTAGGCACTTGGTCTATGATGTTCTTAACACCTCCAAGGAGCTTCCATCCCCAATCAGGCCGATGTTAGTGTCAGTATTTGCATACTACCATCAACGATCAAAAATCCTCTTTTCATATCATATTAGGGTCCCATTCTAAAATTTTTGTCATTCCACTAGGCTGTCATGCAAAAATTTGGTCATTGAAGGTTGAATTAGGGTTTCCTTTACTCCTTTTAGAAATATACCCCTTGCTGGCTCATTTCAAACTTGTTGAGTATCCATTGTCCATAAAGTTAATGACATCACACCATCACATCAGTCATGTCATCTTGAAATTCAGTCCTTCAAGGTCTCATTATCTCTTTTAGGGTTTTTCAAGGTTTCATTAGGTCATTAGGGTTTCCAAGGTTCCAATAAAACTCCATTCCATTGCATAAGACCAACAAGTAAAGGGTGATCAAATAACATCTCTTCACCATGTGAAGATGATTTGTAAAGATAAATTCGTATTTCATCATGTAATTTTATGTTCACTATATGTAATAAGTATTGTTCCTAAGTTGTTTACTCAATTCCATTGCCAAAAGCTCAACATCATCCACCTGTCAAAGGAAAAAGTTAGAAGTCAAAGAGCATTAGTGTGAAAATTTGAAAAGTGACATGAAACATTAGAAAATGGGTTTTCAAAGCATAAATTAAACCCATTCAAATATAAAATCCCTCAAGGACATCAATTCAACATTCATTTGCACTCCTACAATCTCAAAGCATCCTTAGCAAAAGGGAATTTTCAAGAAATTGGGCAAAACAGGGCCATAGGGCGCGTTTTGAAACTGGAGGGCAAGTTCTGAACTGTTGTTGTGCGTTTGCCTCAAAACGTTGAATTTTTTCTAAGGGCACTAGGCGCCTATTAAGAGAGGGCGTGTTTGACCAAATTGTTGCGCGTTTGCTTGAAAACATCCTAAGATTGCCCAAAGAGCACTACATCATCTCCAAGCCTCAAAATGTGCCACCATCATGCTCCAGCAAACAAGTAGGTTGAAATCATATCACTCCTCTCTTCCACATTTGAATTATATGGTGGTTCATTTTGTTTTGGTGTCCTACTAAATTAAAAACCTTAGTAACATACTCCCATTTCTAAATTCCATTTTTTAGCATCCCACTACCATTCCTACATTTCAAAACTACCCCCTGTTACCTCCCTCATATCACACATCCCCATTTTCATCTCCTCAATTTCCTCACACCATTCCATACTCTTTACACCTACATTCCATTTCATCATCTCCCTAGGGTTTGACTCCAATAACTCATGGCAGAAGAAGAGAACAAAAGTCATAGTGAGGAAGAAATACATGAGAGGAGGTTATCTAAGAGAGGAGGAAGAATCATTATACATGAGCCAACCAATACCAGAGAACTCATGGCATCTCCCATCACTGTGACAGGCTTTAAGCATGTGGGCTATTTTGAACTTTGTGAGTAAGTACAAAGGATCCAACATCATCCTGTGTTGACTAGATTATTCATGACCAACCTCCATGACAACCAGGTAACCCTTCCTGGTGTCACCTTCACTATATCTTCTGCTATCATATTAGCTGTCTCTGGGATCCCAAATTTTGGGGAAAAATGGTTTAAACAAGGAGAATTGGATCATTTCTATTATGAGCCATATCTTAAACCAAGGTACAAGAATGAGAGAAAGAGGATTTTTCCTTTCTCTTACCTCCTAGACAAATATGTTCCCATGATGAAAATCATCATGAAGTACTTCACTTGTGAGGGTAGGTTTTCTAGGATTTGTTCCTATCATATCTAGCTACTCATGCATTTCACAAGAGTAAAAATGCTCAATATGCCCTACTATCTTTATTGAAGCATTGACAAGATGTCATTCATTGCCCAAAGGAAATATTATGAACATAAAATGCAGAGTATCTTTCACCACTCCCTCATCAAGATGATTTTCCTCCATTACCTTGATCAGCTTACATTGCATGAGACACCTTTATATCCAATGAGATTTTCACTGTCCCACCTATTTAACATGGCCAAGAAGCACCTTCATCATCTCATCACCCACCTCCATTCCTCCATCTCAACCCATACATCATTCATTTTCATCTAATGAGTCAGCCACACCATAACCTCCATCATTAGCATTTCATGAGCCTATTCACTCACCCGGCAGAGATGAAGGCAGTGAGCAAGAACACATTGAGCATGGTGAGAGAAACAAGCCTAAAAGGTCTAGTTTAGGTACCTTGACACATACCTAATAGAGAGGGGATATGCAAGTGTTTTCCCCACATATTGTGGGAGGGGACTTTCCTTCTTCATCAACAAAGCAGGTACATAAGGGTAAGGAAAAGGTGACAGAGGTATAGATCCAGCAGCAGGAGGAGGACCTCCATGAGACATAGCAGGATTTTTACTTAGTTGACCTAAGAAAAAATTATGACAATGAGAACACAACCATTATCATCAAGGAGAAGAAGGCACTCATAGGAGAGCTCCAGGTTAACTTGCAAAGAGCTAAATACATTATTTCATACTATGAACAAGAGAACTGGCAATTTGAGGTTAAACATGAGCTCATGGAGATTCAGCTCATCAAAGCAAAGAGAGAGGCTGAAAAGGCTAATGCCTTACTTGATGAGGCATAGGGAGAATACAATGACTAGCTGGTAGAACAGGTGCCAAGAAAAAGGCCAAGAACTAGAGGCCTAAAGAGAGCTTTGGAGCTAGAAAAGCAAAGGGAGACAAAACTAGCTAATGAGCTCACCCTAAATGAGCAATTTGTGAAAATGGTAAATGAGAACCAGGAACATTGGCTGGAGAGGGTAAATGGTCATCTTGAGAAACTCCTAGTCAAGGCCAAAAATGACAATGATATTCAGAGAATGATGGCAAAGTATTATGCCACGAGAAACAAAATTGCAAGAGCCAAGCTCAAAAGGGCCCATGCAAAGATTGAATCCTTGACCAAGCAAGAGGAGAAAAGGATGATATACATTCTTTCTGAGACATCACTCCATGCCTCAAACACATGATCAGCCATCATCCCACCAATTTTGACAAGTTTTGAGCAAATTTTTTCAAGTTGTGAATTACTGTGTTTTTTGAGGCATTTTAGCACAGTGAAAAGGGTCAAACGTACAACACCTAGGGTGTTACACTCTTTTTAGATGCATATAATAAGTAAAAGGTCAACATAATTGGATTTAGAGTGATGAGGTCATTGACCCTGTGCACTTTCTAGGCATTTGGAGACAAACAGGTTAGTCAAAAAGGTCAAAAACCACCAAAAAACCACCTTTCTGCCTCATTTCTAGCTTGGGCGCTGCGAGTTTACCAGTCTTGGGAGATTGAGTTTTTGACAAGGAAAATGAGCTCCAAATTGAAAACTGAAGACATGTCTAGAAAGTAGACTTGAAGGGATTTCTAGCAAGCCATCTTGGAGCAAATTTGGAGATCGGGAAGGAACCCAAAAGCAGCCCTGAACTTGGAGGGCACATTTGACGGAGAAAGGGCGTGTTTGACAAAGAGAGGGTGCGTTTGATAGTGTTCTCCAATTTTCTGAGTTTCTCTCCTGTTTTGATTTCACCTTGGCAAATGATGATTTTACCTATGCAAATGATCAAATTGGATGTAATTCTCATGTTTTTACTATTACCTAAGGTAAATGCATTAGGTAAATCAAGCAGATGAGGTGTAATGAATCAATTCACTCAAGATAGGAATGAGTCACTTGGACCATCCTACAAGTTAGCTATCAGTTCAGATTTTTGTGTAATATATTCCTCACCTCATGGATTCGACCCCTAAGGATGAGGGGAAGTGGCTTTCATGTCTATTTAGTCCCTTTCTTCTCCATAGAGAAGGGTTGGAATCAATTGGATGTTTGGCTTTTGATCAAAGACACTAGTGCAATCAGTATTTGGCGGAATTTAATGAATGAGTTGCAGCTATTTTGATGGAATACACGTGGTATGGAATTTTGATTTAGTTTCTTCTTATGTTGCATATGTTTGAATGTTTTGTACTCCCATATTTTATTTCACTTCTAAGATATGTTGATTTTCAAGTTGATGAGTAGAATACATCTTATATGCTTTGTTTTGGGGAAATCTTCATAATTTGTCCAATTTCTTCAGTTTAGAAAGAATACATGCTTGTCTTGCTCTTTCTAGCACCTCACCGGCCTTATCCATCTCACTTTAGAACCTTAAAGTGTTTGATTGCCTACCTACCTTGCTCCATCATATGTCTGCAATCATACCCTTATTTTCGCTGACCTAGTCTCTTTGACCTAATCCTCTTCCAACAACCCCACAAAATCAAATTTAAACAACCTTTGCACATCATATCTAGCCTAAAACCCTAATCTATCCAACCATCTTGGCTGTGATCCTTTGGAGAGAGCCCTCTCCGAACTGGTAGGGCTAGCTACCAAGTTAAAAGATTGGTATGTGGTTACCTCAGCTGGACTCTCCCTCAGCCTTGGAGATCCGGAGGAGTGCTAACACTTACAACTCATGCTTGTAACTTCAAATAGATACCCTAACCTAGTTTGTGCTTCCCATGTTTCCCAAGCCTTGCCTTATTGGCTTTCAAAGTGTTGGGGATCTTATGAAAAATTTCAATTATGTTATATAACACAATTTTTATTTAAACTAAAGAAAATCAAAAGTATTGAATTCAAAATGTAATTTACCTTGTTGCACTAGGTGGTGTTTTTACTTATTTACTCATTTTTCGCTCCTTTGCATCATCAATGAGGGCTTTCCATTCCCTCTCAAGAATCATGGTGGATGCTCATACCTAAAGTTATTTTGCAAGTGAACCTTATACATGTCCCATGCATATTTCAAATATGTGCCAGCTGCGGAGGTGACCTTACTACTATTGAAGGTACCTACCCCAAATAGACCTTCAAGGTAGCCCATAAGTTCTTTTTTGAGGTTGGAATTTTGAGAATTCTACCTTGTGCATGTGGTGGGCCCAAAATTCACCAACAATTTGTCATTCATGTGTTTGTAAAACAAGTTGTTTCCTACATGCAAAAATATATGATCATTAGTTTGAAAATAATAATCTAGATGATTTATGTTTAAGATAAACAACATGACACAATTACAACATTACAAAATACCTGGGATTTTTGGTGTTTCTATTGAAATTCCTTGATCATTCACCAAAAATATGCATGGAATTTTCTTCGTGTTGATAACACATGACGATTGAGGAAATGAACCCATCAATAGGGTTACCTCTGTCAACACCTCTAGACTCTGGCTATGTGTTTGCCTTGGTGGGCATGTACTCATGGGTCCCAACTAAAGGTGTGGACCTAGTCTGACTATTGGGACTATGACCACTCAAAGGTGGAGAAGCAAATAACCTCGTAGGTATATCATTGATCCAAAATGGATACTAAATCAAGAAGAAAAGGTATTACACACTCATGTGAAGGAAAATGCCTATATTACTTAGTGAAACGTATCGAAAATATTGCAAATAATATAGACAATTAACAGTTAGAAAACACAACAATCACACATTAATACAACCAAAATACTAAAGGAGTTCACCAAACTTCCTGGCTACGTCTCTTGGTCTAGCTATCAATGTCGACCTCTATATTAAGTCTTCAAGAATAGATTATTACAAGAGTGAGATAAAAAATAGAGTCTCAACCAACAGTGACATCAAAGAAGGATCTGCTCGAAAACCTCGAGTCTAAAGGAGTGCATAAACTCTCCCTCTGTCTTGTTCCTCTATCCAATCTGCCTCAATCTAACTGACTGACTATCTTTCTGTGACTGTCTTCAATTGACTTTCCTGACCATCTCTCTCTCCCCCTCAACGGTCATGGGATGACTCTTTTTAAACCTATCGGCGTTGTCTGTTCAGCTCCATTCTCGGGCTTTCTAGCTCCTGACCGTTGTCCGTTCAAATCCATGTTGAGCATTAAACAATCATTACAAAACACTCTAAGGTATGATGGCCACCCGTTTTCAAACGGAAAGGATCAACATGGGTGAAAATCCCAAAGAATCGCTTCTTTGTTTACACAGAGAAAGACATAGGAAATACTCTAAAAACAGTGGAAAATTTGACCAAGCCAGACTTCAAAAGATATAAAGTTCGCCCTATAATTCTCTCGGGTCCGTCTTTTATTGCTATCACAAGTCACATATTGCTTAGTCCCTTTGCATTGCGATTCTCTAATCTTTGATCTCCGATTGCTCTGATCGGCCTCATCGGCTATCGACGCATCGACGGTATTGCTACTTCAATGGTCCTTTGCTTTGTTGCGCTCCCGATCCCTGACCACCGATCACCTCGATCGTTTCGATTGCCAATTTCAATCGAAACCGTCCATTCCTTTCCAGATCCAACGACTGTCAATGAAGCGCTCATTGCACAGCCTTAAGTCTACGGGTTCTGTCCTTTTCCCTTGGTTCTTTGCGATGCGATAATGCGGCCTTCGCATATCGCTTAACCCTGTAACCTATGTTAAGTCCTCTTAGAGAATTGTGACGCGATATGTTTCCGTTCATGTCCACCGTTGATTTGCGTTCTTGATCAACGAATCACGTTGTATTGCTGATCGCAGTCGCATTTACCTTAGGGCTGCCTCCGATATACTCCGCTGGCCTCTCCCGATGCGATATCCCGATTTAATGTGGGTCGTCGATCTGTCTGATCCGACAACTTCTGTGCAATGTTACTTCAACCTTTGCTTAGCTTTGTTCTCCACCATTCTTAGTGTTTTTCTCTGCGATAATGTTTTCCGATAGTTAATACATATGAAGACTTAGACTTAGAGGTTTCAATACAAGATCCATTTTGGATCACGCCTTCCCATTGAAAATCTTTTTGACCACCAAAAGTTGGTTTTAGCATTCAAGCAAGTGAGGATACTGCTCCCTCACCTATCCAATCTCTATCCATCGTGCCTTGCTTGGATTTGAACCTTTGAGTCCTACTCTCAGGTACTCAACATCCCCTTGACGTGTAGTTCTTAACTTCCTGTCTAGAACTGTGTCCTCCTGTAACTCATTGAGATACTTAAGCAACAAATCCCCAATAGAAGGCAACTGACTTTGCTCTTTAGGATCTTCAATCAATGAAGGTTCATACAATCTCAAGTTTTCTGCATTAACGACTGAATACTTGAAAGGTCCATACCTTATTGGTTTTAGCTTCCTACCTTCACCCTGCATTCTATCTTTGCTAATGTACAGCCAAACTTGATCACCAACTTGAAAAATATGCTTAACTCGATGCTTGTCATGTCTTTCCTTGTACTTGGCTTGACTTCTTTCTAGCAGTTCTTGAACTGCCTGGTGAATTTCTTGGATTTGTTCAATGAACTTGGTTGCTTTGTCCACATCACTGTGTCCATCAACTACTATGTCTTTACCAAAGAAGAAATCCAAGGGAAACTTTGGTATAAACCCAAAACAAGTCTCAAAAGGATATCTCTGAGTAGAAGAGTGCTTGGCACGATTGTAAGCATGCTGCACATAACACAAATGATCATTCCAGAGCTTGGGATGCTTGCTGCAATAGTCTCTGAGAAACTGGACCACTGTCCTGTTAACCACTTCTGTCTGACCATCTGTTTGTGGATGAAATGCTGTGCTCTTCTTCAACCTGGTGTCCATCAACTCCCATAGATTTGACCAAAACTTCCCAACAAATCGAGAATCTCAATCAGATACAATAGAAGTGGGTAACCCAAAATGAACCCATACATTCTGAAAGAACAACTTTGCTGTTTCTTCAGCTATAACCTGCTTTTACATGGTATCAAAATACACATTTTACTGAACCTATCCGCAACAACATACAAATAATCATGACCTTTCCTAGATTGTGGCAATCCCCCAACAAAATCCATGGAAACACTTTCCCAAGGATGAGAAGGAATTGGAAGTGGAGTGTACAAGCCTAATTTCTGATTATTGGGCTTGCTTATAGCACACATAATACACCCTTTGATATATCTAGAATTTTTCTCATGCAATCTTGGCCAATAACAAAACCTTTGCAATTGTGCAACTGTTTTACTTACACAAAAATGACCTGATATGAGAGAAGTATGTGCTTCTTGGATTATGTTAATTCTTTCAGTTTGTGGAATGCATAACTTTCCCAAATGATATAAGAGTTGGTACTTTACATAATAATCCAATTATTCTACTTGCTTTCCATGACTTAAAGTTGTATATACAGATTTAAAATCTACATCTTGAGCATATTGTTCAATGTAACTTTCATGCATTACTGAGATATGCTTAAGTATAGTAGATGCATTTATGATTGGTCTTGATAACATGTCTGCAGCCTTATTGTGTATTCCCTTCTTATATCTGATGACAAGATGAAATTGCTATAGAAAACCCATTCATCTATAATGTCTTGATTGCTGCAATTTAGTTTGTGAGTGCAAATATTGAAGTGGTTGATGATCTATAGGTATGATTGTTTCTTTACCCATTACATAATGTTTCCATTTTTCACGCTTTGTACTAATGCATATAATTCTTTATCATATGTGGGATAATTAACTATTACAGAAGTAAATGTCTCAGAATGATAGCATATGGGTTTCCCATGTTGCATCAACACTGCTCCCATGGCATAGTCACTGGCATCTGTCTCAATCTCAAATGGATGTTGAAGATCTGGTAGTGCTAGTACTAGTGCTATAATGGTTTTCTCTTTTAAGGTATCGAAGGATTTCTGTTGTTTGCCTCCCCACTTAAACACCTGTTTCAATCCTGTTAAAGCATGTAATGGAGCTGCAATCAAAGAAAAGTTAGCAATAAAATTTCTCCAATATTGTGTTGCCCCTAGGAAACTCCTAACCTCTGTAGCAGATTTAAGTTTAGGCCAGTTCACAATGACTTCAACCTTAGAGGGATCTATCTTCAATTCACCACCCCTACAATATGACCCAAATAATTTAAAGATGTTCTGCCAAATTCACATTTTGATAGTTTTACATAGAGATTTTCTCTTTTTAAAACATCTAAAGTCTGCTTCACATGCTTTACAGGGTCTTCCCATGTCTTACTAAAAACAAGAATGTCATCTAAATAAACAATTACAAAGTCATCAATAAATGGTCTGAGTACATCATTCATAACTCTCATAAATGTAACAAGAGCATTAGTTAAGCCAAAAGGCATAACCAACCATTCATACAGTCCTTTCTTTGCCTTGAAAGCAGTCTTCCATGCATCTTGTTCTACAACTCTAACCTAATGATAACCACTTCGTAAGTCTAACTTAGAAAAGTAAACTGCTTTTTTCAATTGATATAATAAATCATCAATACGAGGAAGAGGATAACGATTCTTGATCATTATTTTATTTAGTGTTCTATAATCAATGCACATTCTCCACGAACCATCTTTCTTTCTCACCAGCACGATTGGAGATCCACATGGTGATGTGCTTGGTCGTATAAACCCTTTATCGAGCAACTCCTGTACCTGCTTCTTTATCTATGCATTCTCTAAAGCTGACAACCTGTACATTCCAATGTTAGGTAATGGAGCATCTTGCTGCAAATAAATATCATGTACTATTTCTCACTTGGGTGGCAGACCTTTTGGTTCTTGAAATAGAACATCATACTCTGAAACAACTTTAACTAAATAAGCTTTCTGTTTAGAATCATAGCCTTCAAATGCATTGGATTTTTCAGGATCCTTTGCCTTTACAACCATTAGTAAAAACTACTTACTTGAATTCACAATTCTTTTCATCTATCCTGAATTTATGAGAGAATAGTTACCTTTGAGTTTATGAGCTCTTAAAATATATTCTATTCCATCTTTAGTGAGTTGATACTTATTCTCAGCTCTATAGAAAATATATTTCCTATCATACAAGCATGGACTTCCCAAAATAATACCACATATATCCAATGGAACTATATCTAACTCGACCGCATCTACAAATGTTGATCCAATAACAAACCTAAGTTTACATTGTATCGTTACTTGTAGCTTTGTTTTATCACACACCCAACCTAATGGATATGGCTTCTCATGAGGTTTTGTTTGTAATCCCAACTTATTTACAATTGTTTCAGAAATCAAATTTACTTGTGATCCACTATCAAATAAAGTATCAACCTTATTATGCTTGGAAATTACTCTAATACGAAAAAGCTCATTTCTTTCCCTCTCATTATTTTCATTATCAACAGATTGTGCAGAATTACTTGTGGATGCTTCAAAATCTTTACCTTTAATACCTGTGGCTGTAACTATTGTTTCATCGCCCGAATTTGATCCCAAGTCTTGCTGAATAGCAACATCATTCTTACTCTCCTTTCCACTGAACTTCTTACGTTTTCGTTCGGGATGCAAAGACCAGCAATGTGCCTTGCCATGTCCTTCTTTCTTGCAATGAGTGGATGAAGGTTTATCCTTCTTTATAGTGTTTTCTTTCCTCTCCTTCCATTTCAGTTTCTTCTTTTCCTTGCTCTTGCTTACATAATATTTAGATGATCCACCAACCTCTGGGTTTACATTCTTACCTCTAGCTTCTAGATGTGTGGCTTGAATTGATACATCATCTAAGCTAGTGGGATTAAACATGAGAATAGTATGCTTTAAATAGATATGAAGATCACTTATATACTTCAATAAAGTCTTAGGTGAATCTAATGATATACCTAGAGTTAAAACTCTCTTTCTGAATTCATGAGTATAACTTTGTACACTTTTACCCTTCAACTGGCGAAGAGTTTGCTAACTCATCATTGCCTGCTGCATGTAAGCCAAAGGATAGAATTGTTTTTTTTTATAGCAGAAACAAATTCATTCTAGGTAGAAATGATTTTACCATGTTTCTACAGATCATCTTGTGTCTTGCCTTCCCACCATACTAGTGTTGTTCCTCCAAGTCGAAGGCTAGCTAGCTGAATCTTCTTCCTTTCTGAATCAACATTCTGTACCCTGCAATATACATCAATTTGTATTATCCAATTATTTAGCTTTTCTGCATTGAGTTCTCCATCATAAGTTGGAAAATCAAACTTCAAATCTAATTTGATTAAGGAAGTTTTCTTCTTCTTCTTCTTATAAGAGCTAGTGTTATGTGAAGAAGATGATGAGGATGATGAAGGTGATGATGAAGGAGATGGTGGAGGAGGAATTTCCCCTTACCTTTTGCCTTCTGGAGGGGCAACTAGAAAAGGTTCCTTTGCTCCTTTGTCTGGTTTGGGTGTTGCAGTGCTTTCACCTCGACCCTTCTTAAACTCCAGATCCATCTCTTCCACCATGGTTTGGAGTGTCATAAAACCCTCTATAAACTAAGATTCTGATCCCAATGGAGCTTCTTATGCCATTCTCCTCTGAGAATAGACTCTTCCAATCTCTGGATTAGCCTCACAAGTTCTCCTTCTCCTAGTCTGAGCTTTAATCTAGTTAGCATTCAAAATCCAACACAAGCTTGTCTAACCTTAACAAAACCAAATGCTCTGATACCTTGATCCGAAATGGATACTAAATCAAGAAGAAAAGGTATTACAGACTGATGTGTAGGAAAATTCATATATTACTTAGTGCAATGGATCGAAAATATTGCAAATAATATAGACAATTAACAGTCAAAAAACACAACAATCACACATTAATACAACCAAAATAATAAAGGAGTTCACTATATTTCTTGGCTACATCTCCTGGTCCAGCTATCAGTGTCGACCTCTATATTAAGTCTTCAAGAATAGATTATTACAAGAGTGAGCTCAAAAATAGAGTCTCAACCAACAATGAAATCAAAGAGGGATCTGCTCGAAAACCTCGAGTCTAAAAGAATGCACAAACTCTCCCTCTGTCCTGTTCCTCTATCCAATCTGCCTCAATCTGACTGACTGACTGTCTTTCTATGACTGTCTTCAACTGACTTTCTTGACCATCTCTCTCTCCCCCTCAACGGTCATGGGATGGATCTTTTTAAACCTATCGGTGTTGTCTGTTCATCTCCATTCTCAGGCTTTTTGGTTCCCGGCCGCTGTCCGTTCAAATCCCTGTTGAGTGTTAAACAATCATTGCAAAATGCTCTAAGGTATGGTGGACACTTGTTTTCAAACAGAAAGGACCAGCGCGGGTGAAAATCCCAAAGAATCGCTTCTCTATTTACATAGATAAATACACAGGAAATACTCTAAAAACAGTGGAAAATCCGACCAAGCCAGATTCAAAAGATATAAAGTCCACCCTATAATCCTCTCGGGTCTGTCTTTTTGCATATCACTTAGTCCCTTTGCATTGCAATTCTCCGATCTCCGATCCATGATTTCTCCGATCGGCCTCATCGGCTATCAGCGCATCAGCAGTATCACTGCTTTAATGGTCCTTTTCTCTATTGCACTCTCGATCCCCGATCGCTGATCAACCCGATTGTTTCGATCGCCAATTTCAATTGCAACCATCCATTCCTTTCCAGATCCAACGACTGTCAATGAAGCACTCATCGCACAGTCTTAAGTCTACGGGTTCCATCCTTGTCCCTTGGTTCTTTGCGATGCAATAATGCGGCCATCACATATCACTTAAGCCTACAACCTGTGTTAAGTCCTCCTCTTAGACAATTGCGATGCAATATGTTTCCGTTAATGTCCACTGTTGATCTGCGCGCTTGATCAACGACTCACATTGTATCGCTGATCGTAGTCACATTTCCCTTGGGGTTGCCTCCAATATACTTTGCTGGCCTCTCCCAATACGATATCCCGATTTAATCTGGGCCGTCGATTCGTCCGATCTGACGGCTCCTGTGCAATGTTACTTCAACCTCCACTTAGCTATGTTCTCTGCCATTCTTAGTGTTTTTCTCTGCGATAATGGTTTCCGATAGTTAATACATATGAAGACTTAGACTTAGAGGTTTTAATACAAGATCCATTTTGGATCAATCATGGATCGTGGTGGTTGGATGTTCTGGTGTCTCTTATAAAAAATCCTACATCAGAAAGAAAGTGCATTTTCAATTAGCTAATGTAAAAGTTGGAAAACAAACTTTCATAATTGAACTTATGACATAAAAAAAATCACTTCAAAATGTGTTTATTACCTGGTATCTATGAAGATCTTGCCTCAAGCTATTAACCCTATATTTAATCTTAGGAGTTTTATATTTACTACAAATCAAGTAAACAAGTTCATTATTCACTTTAATCACAAGCTTATTGATTGTTATTATTGGGTTTGGGGAATTGAACAACTCCTCATCAAACCCAATCATCACTCTCATGCCCCCCAGACTACATATTTCAACAAAAGAAAAGTCATTTCAATTATTTAAAGGAATAATCAATTTCACATTAAATGCAAATTGAAATTGTTAATCATTTACCCATTTTGACTTCGTTAGCGCTTTCCATGATCAACCTGCCACATTATAATATTATTTTTGGCATAATAAATACACAATAAATAAGATGAAGACCAATTTATTACTCTGGTTAGTTGGATCATATACACACATTCTTACAAAAAAGTTATCCATAGATTCATTTATTTACCCCTCAAAAATGAAAAATGACAATAGAGATAACTTTTTGATAACTCAATCATACGATGTTCATTGCCCATGAAATTTTGATAGTAGGTAGCTAAAAATTAGATCCAAACGATCACTAAACTTCAACGTCAAATTCATTTATTTTATCTCCAAATAGGTGAAAATCAATTAGGGCTATTGTCCAAAAGGAGAGGGATTCTCTTGGCATGCTTGGAAGAAAACCATTTTTATCTCTCCCAAGGAAAAAGGAACCAATTGGAGGAGGAACATGAATTATCATCAATGCTAGAATATAAAGAGGTAATTCAAGGATAGACCATGGAACTAATTCTTTCATAAGCACGACATCACTATCTTATTCTTAGCAATAACAACAACACAACAAGTGTTTGACATTTATGATACTTATTTTAGTCTATTTTAGATTTTATTCAAGCTACTTATTTTTTTAATTGTATTGTTCAATGGTTAGAATTCATATTTTTAGCATATGTATCATTTTCCATTATGAAAAAAATTTAATGATGAAAACTCTTTGGGGATTCCATTAGACCCTGGGATGTTAGAAAACCATTGTTCTAGTTGGAGTTTCTTGGAAAAAACAGAAAAGGTAAAAACGATTAGAAATAAATTCCAATGGTAAAACCCCTTTTGGGGTGCCATTATACCTTCAGAAGAGAGAAGTTTTTCCATTATTATTTTTCAAATTTTCACACGTCAATTACTCATTTGAGAGTTATAGATACGTTATTTTTTTTATTGTGTCCAAATTTGCACTTTATTTTTTATTAATGGATTCCTTAATTGCAAAGAACATTGTTTTTTTAGTGATTTTATATGCTATTACAAAAGTGATATTTTCCATTTCCTATTACAAATAATTGTAAAGAAAATAGTTTTTTAGTGATTTTAGATGTTATTACAAAAGTGATATTTTCCATTTCCTATTACAAAAAATAATTTTTGACTACAAAGTTACTCTAGAAGACAATTTTTTTATAGGTTTTAGAATCACTACATAATATTTATCTTGTTTTATTTATACATATAAACCTTTATTTTTCTCTTATACCAAACAATATAGGTTTTTGTGGATGATTATTATTCTTTTGAATGATAAACATAAAATATAAGAAACATTAATGAGAGGCTACATACCACCCCCGTAATAGCAATGTATGTATCTATTCAATGCAAGTTGTAATTGATCAACAACTCTTCTACTACAACTATTGATTTTATTGCAGATACAAATACATAGTTTCCTTCACGTCCCTCAAATATAAAATTGAGTTATTATTTGTTGTCTTGGGTTGTGTATTGTTAATAAACCCTCCAATATTCCTTGATTCTTTTGGCATTTTTTCAATATGCATAGAGACTCCTTTACTTTTATTTTTGTCTCTCATTTGTATATAATTTGCAACCACTCTGTATCTCCACATACCTTGCATATATTGGAGCAATTGCACCAAATATTTGTAATTGTAATAGGGTCTAACATACTCCATCAATTCAATTAATCCGTTGTAATAAATCTTCATTCCATTCATGGAAAATAACCCCAAAACATTTAGTGATTATGGAACAATCCGATATATCCTCTCATCGAGGAAAGATATAATGTTTACTTGAGGAAGGTCCTTGGGTATCCATCGTTTCACCAGATGTTTGTAACTCAAGGGCACCTCAATGTTATCTATGCTCTCAACACCATAAGAACATGATCCATTTTCATTAAGAAAAAAATCCATGCTTTTGTGGAATTTTCTTAATATCTTATCACCTCAAGTTGATCTCTACATGTTAGATGTACTAAATCTTTGACTTTCCTAGACTCTACTTGAACTTCCCTTGCTCGAAAAATATAGATTTTACATGTGACTATTTAGTTGTACCTACTGTTGAGAAATGGCAACAAGAAATTCCAGTTTAATTTGCCCTTGAATTAAACTATGAATTAAAATCTAATTCTATTCTCATAGCAACTTGTAAATAGTTAATTAAGTTTATTAAACTTAATTAACTTAGGAATTTCGAGTTGGAAGTCTTTCTGAAGTCATGTATATGTTCTCCCTATCTTATAGGGGTCTAGGATGAGTTAAGTATGAGTTGTAATTAGTTAACTCAATTTACTGAGTTAAGTCCAGTTAAATTAGTTCCAAACTATTTGAGGAACTAATAGTGGGTTAACAGTCAGTTAGTGCACTAATGTATTAACTAGTGATACTCTAGTTAACTAAGGATTTCCTCATCGGAAACTCATGCATATTGATTCTGAGAAAGACCCAGTTGAGACTAGAGTGCGGGGACAATGTTCTATTTGTTTTAGATTTTTTTGAGTTACACTGATAGTGCATGCAATTAGGAATTGATCCTTGAAGGGATTGCGCAGTTTTGAGTGCACTGATTTCCCTTTAATATGGGTTAATAATCCATAGGAATTGTGCAAGGAAATAGGGACTTGGAGAGTTGGTGAATTGGCTAAGTGTTGGCCTAGTGTTTGCTTGTGAGTTGGATATTGATTTTACTGACTGTTGGGATTTTTCTTGAGAGAACAAGCATTGTAATCTCATCTTGATTTTCCGATATTTACAATACAAATAATGGGGTTTTGAGACGTGGCTTTCCATAGATATTTATTGTGTTATGCGTATTTGATTCTCTTCCTCTATCAATTATTGTTTTGCTTGATCTTTATGTGCTTCTACTGTAAAGAGTATAAGCAGATTCTTATCTCTTGCTTTAGTACATTGCACGAGCTTGTGAATCTATAGGAAAATCTACATGGTATCGGAGCTGAGAACGATATAATAGAGGATATTTTGAAGTTTCTAAGTTCAGGGTTATAGGTGAAATTCAAATTTTCATTTCATAATTCAGGATCGGCATATGGAATTATACGGTTTGCGGCTTAAGTATGCCTTGGAAGGAAACTCAAATTTTATAGCCTGGAGGTACATGATGGAGGTTGTGTTAGAATATAATGGCTTGAAGGAATTCATTGAACAAGAAGTCCCTAAGCCAGCATCTACGGATGTAAAGAACTTGGCTGAGTGGAAGAAGTGTGTGCCGAAGGCAGGGTGGATAATCCTTAAGCAAGTTCGAGACCACATTGTCTCAAGTCTCCATGGAAAGGAAACTTCACATGCTATGTGGAAAATATTGACAGATTTGTATCAAAACAACAGTGATGTAAGGAAATTGGCACTGAAGGAAAAACTTAGAAAAATTAAAATGGAGAAAGGCGAGACTATTTCCAAATACTTGACCAAGTTCACTCAATGTTGTGATGAACTTGGAAGTGTTGGAATCATGGTTTTGGAGGAGGATATGATGAGTCTTTCTCTTATAGGACTCCCAAATAGTTTGCATAGTTATCAGGACTCTATCAATGGTCAGGGGAAACTGCCAGATTGGGAACGACTGTGGTCGGATTTGATGCGGGAGGAGATCAAGAGGAACACCAGGGATGGCTCTTCATCAAAGAATGATGATGAAGAGAACTTTTCCTTAGTGATTAAGGCAAGGAAGAGGAAAGGGAAAGCTTCCCATTCCAAATCAGATTCTTATCATGTAGGTAAGAAGAAATATATGATGAAAGTTAAATTCTTTCATTGTCATAAGATGGAACATTTTGATACAAATTGTCCACTCAAGAAGTCCAAGAAGAAGTCCTGAGGAGGAGCGGTAGGTGAGGCTTTGGCCTCCCAATTCAAATTGGACTTTTCCCTCATTGCATGCATGGTATCATCTATGCTGGGAAGTGTATGGTACTTAAATAGTGGAGATTCATTCCACATGACTGGCAACAAAGAGTTATTCAGTTACCTGGAGGAGAAATATCTCTAGATGCATATCGAGATGGGTGACGATGGGAAGTATAGTGTTTCTAGATTGGGCATGATTGCTTTTCAGAGGGAGCATGGGGCTCCACTCACCTTGAAGAATGTTATGTATGTACCCAGGCTGAAGAAGAACTTGGTATCCATTTCCATATTTGAGGATAGAGGTTATGATGTGATCTTCTCGAAAGGAAAGGTGTTCCTTCGACACATAACCATGGGTCAAGTAAAGAAGATAGGGATTCATGTGAAGAATATATATAAACTGGAGGTAGAGGAGTGTGCTACCTTGAGTTCAAAAGAAGAAAAGATGCAGAGATGAGACGTTGGTGAGTTGTGGCATAGACGATTGGGCCACTTGCATCATGGGGCTTTGAAGATATTGCAACAAATATCTATCCATCTTCCCAAAGATACGATTGAGAAAGTTGATACATGCAAGGGTTGTAATTTGGGAAAATACTTCAAGTCTTCCTTTGGAGACAGATACGCTCGAGTAGAGTCTATTCTGGAGAGAGTCCATTTTAGATGTGTGTGAACCATTCTCGACAACATCCATGGGCAAACATAGGTATTATGTTATATCGTTGATGAGTATTCTTGTAAATGTTGGATATTTTTCATGCTGAAAAAGGATCAAACTTTCAAAAAGTTTTGTGAGTTCAAAGCATTGGTAGAGAAAGAGTCAAGCAAGAAGGTTAAATATCTATGGAGTGATAACGATGGTATGTCTCAAATGAGTTTAAGAAATTCTGTGCAGCAGAAGGGATTAAACAAGAGTTGATGGCACCCCATAACCCTCAACAAAATGGGGTGGCCAAGAGGAAGAACATAAGAATAGTAGGGGAAATGAGGGAAATGTTGCATGATTAGGGCCTACCACTACATTTGTGGGCTGAGGCATGCTACACAACGGTTCATGTTCAGAATTGTAGCCCACATCGGATACCTGAGATGAAGACACCAGAGGAAGCTTATTCCTGTAAGAGGTTAGATGTTGGTCACTTCAAGATTTTTGGGTCTTCAGTATATTTCCATGTGACCAAAGATGCACAGAAGAAGCTTGACCCTACAATAGAGTTGGGGATATTTATGGGGTACACTGATACACATCACAACTATTGGGTGTACATGCTGACCAGTCGGATGATGCTGGTTTGTAGGGATACTAGATTCGATGAGGAGAAGGCAATGCGAGTTCCCCTTGAGAGGGAGCTTGAGCTACATGTAGATGAGGAGATTTTAGCTCCTAAGCTTGAGGAGCCTCAGATTGATGTGGAGCAACCACATGTAGAGGTACCGAGATTGGAGACATCCACTCAAACAGAGTCTTCCAGAGAGGGAAAAAAGTGCACTAGAGAGGTTGACAAAATGTTGGATTATGCACGGGAGAATGTGGGAGCACCCACTTCTCGGCACAAATAGAGGAGGTCACCAGAGAGGTACACTAGATACATGGCACTTATGGGTGCATGTGTTGAGACAGGCCATCTTCCTTTCAGGAAGCAATGCAACAACCAGTTTGGGTTGATGCGATGGTGGAGGAGTATGAATCCATAGTTCGGAACTGTGTTTGGGATGTGGTCCTGAGATCGAAGGACAAGTCAGTTGTGAGATCTCGTTGGATTTACAAGGTAAAGCAAGCTGAAAATGGTAGTGTGGAGAAGCATAACACAAAATTTGTGGCCCATGGATTTTCACAAGTAGAGGGGATTGAATATGATGATACCTTTGCTCCTATTGCAAGGTACTCATCAATCAGATCTATATTGGCATTATCAGCACAGATGGGTTGAAAGATCCATCAGATGGATGTGAAGACTTCCTTCCTCAATGGCATGATTGAGGAAGAGGTGTACATAGAGCAACCCAAAGGTTTTGAAACCTTTGATCATGATTCATATGTGCACCAACTCAAGAGAGCATTATATGGGCTAAAGAAAGCACCCCGTGCTTGGTACACGAGGATAGATAGCTACTTCACTGGGTTGGGCTTCACAAAGAGTGAAGTGGATGCGAACCTGTACCAGATTGTGGTGGAAGCTAAGCTGTTGATCGTTGTACTTTATGTATATGATCTTATACTAACAGGTGATGAGAAGCTTATCAAATATTGCAAGGAGGACCTTACAAGAGAGTTTGAGATGAAGGAAATGGGGCTCATGCATTAATTTCTTGGCATGGAGGTATGGAAGGGAGATGGAGAGTTGTTTGTATCTCAGGGAAAATATGCCAATGAGATACTCAGGAGATTCCCCATGGAGAGCATCAAACCCATGGAGACTCGTCTAGCTGGTAATTGGAGGAAGGAGGATGCTACTTCAAGGGAAGTAGTGGAAGCTACTATTTACATGAAGCTTGTGGATTCACTCATGTACTTGGTGAACACATGATCGAATATGTGCTATGCAGTTAACCAACTTAGTCAAGCGATGGTTAGGATTACTGAGATTTATTGGAAGGCGAAAAATCATGTATTGAGATACCTCATAGGCATTACTCAGTTTGGGTTACAGTACAAACGGATATAGGGAGTGAAGCTTCAAGGATTCATCGATGTAGATTGGGTAGGGAGTCCATCTGATAGGAAAAGCACATTAGGAGGGATCTTCAGTATTGGGTCATCGGTAGTTTCCTGGTACAACAAGAAACAAAGATCAATTGCACTTAGTTTAGCAGAGGAATAGTACATGGCTGCAAGTTAGGCAACATGTGAGGCTATCTGGATGAGGAAGATCTTGGTTGGTTTGTTTGGTCAGTAGATGGATCCTATTGTGATTTACTGTGATAAGCAGAGTTGTATCAAACTCTCTGAAAATCTATTCTTTCATGACCGGTTCAAGCATAATGATATCTAATATCATCATATCAGAGATTGTGTATTGAGGCGGATCTTGTTGTTAGATTACATTCCCACAGAGGAGCAAGATGCTGACATCTTGACAAAGGCATTTTCAAGATGGAAATTCTAGTTTCACAGAGACAGGATCAGGGTAGCTGATAATCCCTTTCTTGTTGAGAGGGAGTGTTGAGAAATGTCAACAAGAAATTCCAGTTTAATTTGTCCTTGAATTAAACTGTGAATTAAAATTGAATTCTATTCTCATAGCAACTTGTAAATAGTTAATTAAGTTTATTAAACTTAATTAGCTTTGTAATTTCAAGTTGGAAGTCTTTCTGAAGTCATGTATATGTTCTACCTATATTATAGGGGTCTAGGATGAGTTAAGTATGAGTTGTAATTAATTAACTTATTTTACCGAGTTAAGTCCAGTTAAATTAGTTCCAAACTATTTGAGGAACTAATAGTGAGTTAACAGTCAGTTGGTGCACTAATGCATTAACTAGTGCTACTCCAGTTAACTGAAGATTCCCCCATCAAAAACTCATGCATGCCAATTCTCTATGCATCCTTATGAGAGTGTGGAGGGATTCCCAACCCTTGTTAAAACTAAGCATAAAATTCATATAAGTGCAAACAACTAGACAATAATGAAACCTTCTAGTCATTGGGATCCCATAGGATTTAGTGTCAAAATATTTAATAAGGAATCCCCCCTTTAGGTGACTTGTGCTTATGTAAGAAAACTAGGGAAGTGGGAGACTATAATATTTACCTTAGATATGGAATTTTTTTCAAAGTTTTAAAAGGGAGGAAATTTTTCATGTTGACCATAGTCTAGAAGACCAAGTCTAGGGACCTGAATGGTTTCCTTCATGTTGATAAATATGATGTCCTTAATAAGATAGTTGAACACTTCCGTATTCATACTTATATCATATTCAAGGAATATCTACATTCGTTGTACTGATAAGGAATGATTATTATCATCCATATTTTCTAAGGTTTCCTTAAATAAGATGAAGGTGTTTAGTTATTAGGCCCATCTTTACGAAATGGGGAGGTTATGCTCTTATGTGAACCTAAAAGATGTACATAGTGATGATTCCATGGTTTGGTGCACTATTGATTTTGAGATGTTTAACTCGTCTATTTCATTTTTTAGGGCCAATAAGTTAACGACTGTCAAGAGTGAACTTCCACATAATTATTCCCCAACCATAAATTATTATTATTATTTTGGTTTTTTTTTTTTTTTTGTTTTAATATAAATTTGAACATGACGGGTCTGAACCACTCCTCAGGGTTTGTTAAAAAAATCTTAGAGGGATTCATCCAACGGATGAACTTACAGATCAAGCATATGTTATCCTACTCAAGCTTGTCAAAAATAAAGAGGTACTGACCATACATGGTTGGGTAAATTGGGGAAACATGGTACTTGACCTATTAATGGTAGTGAGTTGCTCTTGAACATGACATTCTTTCACTTCATCTCCAATGCTTGTTGGGTTGGGAAATCTTCTTGTCTGTTTGGTTCATCACACCATATCAAAAGCCTCCATAATTTCTTTTGGGTCAATGTTGCCAACTCCATAAAGTGTCGCTAATAAGTTCAATATAAGTCCTTCAGTTGATATCTATTGTAATACACTTAAGCCTTAATTTCATGTATTGTGTTTCTGAATAAGTTCTACATCAACATCATTATGTCTCAAATATTGATACCTGTTTCGAGTCGTTGATGGGGGATACATCAAGGCCCTCCTACGATGGCTCACTTCTTGTTGACACCAGCTCATTATCCAGTAATTTGACTTAGAAACTCCCTTCGGTACCTTTTATTGATCCAATTAATTGTTCTTAAAGGATCAGCTAACTACTGCACATTATATTGTCAACTTGAGGTCTCGTCTTTCTATTTCAAGGTTATCCACACAGTTTATGCAAAAGAAATGTTGGCATGACTAATAATTGTTATCCTAATGGAAAGTTAAACTACAATGATAAAGGAATCAACCCATAACACAATTAAGAACTCTGCTTCTAACTAAACCAAACCACTCAAAGCATCAAATCCTAAATACTTTTTGCAGGAAACAACAAAGGAAAACTACCACACCCTGAGTTGTTACCTACGGAACAACAACTATAGAACAAGAGAACAACACTACAAATATCGAAAGGAATTTAAGCAACACAAAATAATGATCCTATGATAATCTACAAGAAACAACAATAAAGTAACAACTATTTCAAATTAATTAGCTAAATTAAATCCACTCTGCAACAACCATCTGTAATTTGAATTTAAAATAGAACATGTGATTTGACAATTATTTAACTAACATGCAATTACAAATTGAAAACGATTAAGAAAATAAATAATTGAAGCAAAAAAACAAAACACAGATTTACTGATATAGATGAAGGCAACATTGCTTCCAGGATTGAGCCCAAATCACCGGAATCGAACTACCTTGTAAAAGGAATCAACACAAAAAAATAACTATGGATAATAAAAGTTTTCATTGAATTACAGAGGATCGATTACAATCAATGTATTCTCAAGTTCACAACTTATGTCAAAAATATTGCAGCTAAACAACCTCTCTTGAGGCTCAATTCCTAGTCTTTATACTATGACTGTAGTAAATCTATTTTTGATAAACAACAATCCCGAGAATCTGAAGATTCTTAGGATGTTCATTTTAGGTTACAAGAAATCTTAATATTTCTGGATGACCAAGTCGAAAGCTTGTTCTTAACCAATTTTCTCCAAATAAGGATCAACAACATCAAGCTATCTGATCTTCTATGATCAATCCAAGGAACAACATCAAGTGCCAACTCATCGTTAGATTCCTCTTCCAAATAAGGATCCAACTGTGAGTAAATAACGCTTTTGTGATTGAGTCAATTCATATAGGAAATAGAATAATAGAAATACATTAAATACTTCTAGAATCCACATTACATAGATTATAATGTCCTAAATGCAAGAAAGGCTTAGGAAAATAATATAAGAACTAACAAATAAGGTAAGGAAATTACCCAACGGCTTCATTGTGGGAGAAATACCGTACCACATGGATTCATATTGAGGGATATATATAGAGGAAAAATGACATAATATATTGAGTGTATATTAGGGGGTAAAGGGTTTTTATATTGGCATAAAAAATGGAGCTCAACGTTAGTGAAAATATATAAAGGGGTATAAAAAATGTTAATAAAAAAATGGATACCTACAATATCTAGTGAAAGTAAGTGTTTTTTAAATTGGGAAGGTATACTGGTTTCGTATTGATAGGGGGTTAGAAAATGTAATTTTCAGAGGTATTTTCGAATATGTTCTCAAATTAGGAGTATTGTTTAGTATGCCATGAATGCACATGATATGTCATAGGTTAATGGAGTGAAGCCCCTTGTGGGAAATTATATCAATTATGAGGCCCAACTTCACCCCCCAACTGACCATTTTGTGTGACCTCATGCAAACAAATTATTAATATGCAATACAGTTAAGGAGTAAGCTTCATAAGGCTCTTCTCATCTATGTCTAAATCAATTCCTACATCTGAGTTCCTAATAATATTGGGGGCATCAGATCATGGGACATCTATACCTACACCCTATCCAATTGATACCTTTTTCCAATACTAGGTGAGCATAATCATGTACTCTAGTCATGGCATACTGAAAATTATGGAAGCCAAAGGATTATCTATTTTTTATTTCAATAGATGATTCCTTCCATCTCACTTTGGCTCCACAAAGAGCCTCGTCTATGATATTCCCAAGTATTCCAAACCTGAATGTAAGATGTCATTATGAATCTTTGCAAGCATAGAAGCAACACTGGATTTTTTTATGAAGATACCATGGTGAATAAGTGTGCGAAAAGGGTTATGAGGCTCTCCTCGAACCCAAATATCAAGACCATGATCTCTCCTCTGGAAGGTGTGGTAATTTTTTTACCATTTCACCTGGTTTCAGGAAAATGATATGAAGGCCTGGAAGTGAATGTCTCCAATAAGTGGAACAGGATTCTCATTCACATGTTCCTCCAAAAATAATTTGTGCATATATAGTTCACATAAAAGGTACCTTGTATGCTCATCTTGTTTATGGAAAGTAGTGATAAAATCCAGTACATCTTTGAACTCATATGGTTTCCTAGATTGTACAACTTTAATTTTGAGCAACAAGTATTGCCCAAGTAAAAATAAGGCATACTTCTAGGTTGGGGACTTGCATGCCAAGGCATCTAAACAAATGGAGCAGATTTCCTTTGTTCGCTCTGTAGCGTTATTAAGATGATCCTTTAAATCGTATATTTTCTTCTCAAATGCTCTCAGTTGTGCATAAGTTCATTTTCTGTTGCTACCAGTGTCCTGAATCGTTGACACAATTACTGATGTTCCTTCTGAGGCACCATTTCTCTCTAGTATCTCACTATGGTCTCATGTTGTCTTTCCATGGTTTTGGTAATGAATTGGGGTTACACCCCTTTCCTTTCTTGACCAACTCTTCACTAGGGTTCAGAAATAGGAAAGTTGCATTCTGGAGCGAAGTATGTATTTCATACCATTTTTTTCCCTCTATTGGAAGACCTATGAGTTTTGTTATTGTGCCTTCGCTCACCTATGCCTGTATGTTTTTTACCATTATTGCACCATTATCCAAATTCTTTGTGAATTCCAATGTTATTTCATTATCAAAGTCCCGTAATTGTTCGAAGTATTCTAGGCATCCTGCTTGGTCCAAAATGGTGAGTGCTTGCTCCATGGCCTATAATTGAATGGGTTCATAACGTACCAAATGGCCACCCATTGTCGATTGTTCAACAAGAAAAAATTTTGCAGCTAGAAACAACAAAATTCAAAATATAGTAACACTGCACAGAATATAGGGACACATCAACCATAACATGCAATGATATTTTTGGAAATTCTGGTAACAAATCATGTATCTATACCTCCTCCCCTACCCCACACCCCCCCCCCCCCCCCCCACCCCACCAAATAGAGTTGAAAGCCAACATGGTTGTCAGCCAATCTTTTAATAGGTTGGAAAAATTAGCATGATTAAGAGATAAGGTGGAATTAATTAGGCGTGGTAGGATAATCTTTAGAAATAAAAATGGAGGATGAGGGATACCTATGGCACGTGAGATAATCATTAAGCCATTTATTAATCATGAGGTGTAATGACGAGGTTGATTATTTTAATGCGTGTAATATGAGAGCGAAGTAAAGGCATGCACACATTTTTAGGAACAATAGATGGGTGTAAACAATATTCTCACAAGGAGTATTGTTAGAGAAAAAAAAACAAAAGAAATTGATTAGAACACTGAATTTCCAAAAAGCTTATATCCCTTATATATATAATTATAATTAGTTTCTCATGATCAACCATCATCACCACTTTCTAGGAGGGTTTTATAAAATTCCATAATAAATATAATGATATTACTTTATTAATTTTAAGGAGACAAAATAGCCACTTAAATTGTAATATTTAAATTTACTTTAATACCACAGGCATGTCCTCTGCTACCAGCAGGCGTCCATAGCCTCGACAGAGTTTCCTTTTAACCCATTGAGATTCCAATATCCCACTTACTAAGAAATATTCATAATTTTTATTTTATTTTAATGAAGCATCTACAGAAGGCCATTGTTCTAGCGTGGTAACCCATTAATAAAAATGCCATTCACCAAAGATAATGAGGTGAACAAGCCGGCTCGTGATGAGACCTATTTTCCTTTGACCCGAAGACCAAAGGCCATTACCCTAGCTTGGTGACCGGAAGTTTTAATGTCACTCTGCTAGATCCTATGATCATGGTAGGCCGACTCGTGATGAGACCTCATTCCTTTGCTTGATTTTCACTTTTCTTTGTTATGATTTTTGTTAATTATAAAATATTACTTAGTGAATGGGGTGACATATCAACTCCTTAAGAGTTAAGGATGGTGTGAAAATTATTATAATAATTACTTTTTACCTCACTAACTTTGTCTCCAAATCTTATTTTTCAAAAAGATAGTAGAATCATTAAAAATTGGAGTGAAAGAAATCTCCTTAAGTGGTGATGGAGGGAATGCATCATGAGTACTTTTACATATTTATTACAAGATTAGGGGGGTTAAAAATTAAGGAATTTAAGAATCTCGATAATGATTAATTATAAAATATTATCCTTTGGTAATC
>APFE030481166.1:31993-42928 GCA_000404065.3 Pinus taeda | reverse complement strand
TGGGATATATGTGGGATCGATTCTTGTGGTGAAAGAAGATGGTGAGAAGTGGAAAGATAGAGATCGAGAAATTTAATGGTCAGAGTTTTGAGTTGTGGAAACTCAAGATGGAGGATCTGTTGGTGGATAAAGATCATTGGATTGCAGTAGATGCGGGTACTAAACCAATGTCAATGTCTGATGAAGACTGGAAGAAGTTGGATCAGAAGGAAAAACCACAATATGATTCTGTGTCTTAGATTCAGTATTGCTGAATGTATTAGGGGAAGCTATGGCGAAGGCTTTGTGGGACAAGTTAGGAACTTTGTGCCAATCTAAGTCTCTGGTGAATAAACTGTTCCTACGGAAAAAGTTGTATAACTTGAGGATGAAATATGGAGACTCAATGACAGAGCATATGAACGCATTTAATATTGTGGTAACCTAGTTATTATCTATTTATATTAAAATTTCAGATGAAGATAAGTGCATTAGTTTGTTGTGTTCTCTACCAGATTCGTGGGATAGTCTAGTTGTTGTAATAGGTAGCAATGCAACTGCCTTGGAGTTTGATGAGATAGTCTCATCCTTGCTGACGGAGGAGATGAGATGGAAAAATATGGAGAGCCATACTGGTGATTCCTTGTCTGTATGAGGACAGTACCAGAATAGAAACAAAAATAAGTCCTCAAGTGGGCAATCTAAATATCCAGAAAAACTTGTAAAGGTATGATGGAAATGCGGAAAGGAAGGGCACTACAAAAAGGACTGTAAATCTAAGCTCCTGAGAAAGGAAAGGGATCTGATGATGCTCCTTTTACAGAGGTAAAAACCACCTCAGATGAAGGTGGGGATGTGTACTTGGCTTCTTCTTCAAGTACACATGTAGATCATGAGGCATGGTTGATTGACTAAGGTGCATCCTTTCACTTCACTCCCCATAGAGAGTGGTTCTGCGATTATGAGAAATATGATGGTGGTAATGTCTTCTTAGGGGATGACAGGAAGGCTAGAATCATTGGTCGCCCAAAATTCAAGTTGAAGTTTCAAGGTGGAAGGATTAGAACACTTCAGGGTGTTTCGCACATTCCTGCATTAGCTAGAAATCTAATTTTTGTAAGCAAGTTGAATGATGCGGGTGTAAAAACAACGTTCGAGAAAGATACCTACAATACGGTTCAAGGAGCACTGGTATTGATGAGGGGAGTTCAGATTGGAACTCTGTACAATCTGCAAGGTAGCACTGTTATTGATGGGTGCAATAGTTCTGTGGTTCCTGAAAGTGGAGCAGAAAATCTAATGGTCTCTGGAGAAAAAACCATGTTATGGCATCAAAGACTTGGACATATTGGAGAAAAGGGCCTTCGAATACTTCATGGTAAAGGTATGGTAGAAGGTATGTCTAATATCTCTCTGGATTTTTATTTCTGTGAAAATTGTGTATATGGGAAGTGGAATCGAGTGAGTTTCTCCTCTAGTGGTAAGAGGGTGAAACAGATATTAGATCTTGTGCACAGTGATGTGTTTGGATGTGTGTCGGCTCCATCACTGGGTAATTCTATGTACTATGTATCATTTATAGATGACTTCTCAAAGAATACATGGATATATTTCCTCAAGAAGAAATATGAAGTCTTTGACAGGTTTAAAGAATTTAAAGCTCTGGTGGAAAACCATACAAAGAAGAAGATAAAGGTGTTGAGGACAGATAATGGTGGAGAGTTTTGCAAGAAGGAATTTGAAGAGAGTAAGAAGTGTGGTATAGCACGGTAGAATACTACTCCATACACACCTAAGCAAAATTTAGTTGCAGAAAGAATGAACAAGACGTTGATGGAAAGGGCAAGAAGCATGCTCAGTGGTGTCGGGTTAGGATAGGAATTTTGGGCAGAGGTGGTGGAGACTGCATGTTACCTGGTCAATAGATCATCTTCATCAGCGTTGGAGGATAAGACTCCACAAGAGGTATGGACTAGTAAGAAACCTTCTCTTTCACATCTAAGGACATTTGGATGTGATGCATATGTACATGTTCCAAATGAGAAAAGAACAAAGTTGGATAGTAAATCTGAAAAGTGCATTTTTATTGGGTATAAGATGGTTTAAAAGGTTATAAGATTTGGAACCTAGTAACAAGGAAGGTTGTGTACAGCCTAGATGTGGTGTTTAGAGAGGTGAAAGATGTTATTAAAGATGAAGTCCTACCAAAGGAACCTAATAAATTTGCTTTCTATTCAAATTTTTCTTTATCTATTACTGATGATGATCCTAGAACTGTGAAGGAAGTAGTAGATTCAGAGGATGGAAAATTTTGGAAAGAGGCCATGGTTGATGAAATGCCATCTTTGCACAAAAATGAGGCTTGGGATCTGGTGGAGTTTTTGACTGGAAGGAAACCCATTGGCAGCAAATGGGAGTTTCAGAAGAAGATGAATGTAGAAGGAAACATGGAGAAATACAAAGCTCGATGGTAGCGAAAGGTTATTCCTAGGTGCAGAAATTGATTTTGGTGATATTTTTTCTCAGGTTGCCAAGGTAGATTCTATTATATTACTTTTATCTATTGTTGTTGCTTTTGATTTTGAGGTAGAACAAATAGATGTGAAGACACTTTTTTTCACAGGGATCTGGAAGAAGAGATCTACATGAAACAACCTGAAGGCTTTGTGGTGAAGGGTAAGAAAGAACTGGTATGGAAGATAAAAATGTTTCTGTATGGGTTAAAACAGTCACCAAGGATGTGGTATCAAAAATTTGATACATTTATATGGGGACTTGGCTTCACCATAAGCAAAGTAGATTACTCAATGTATTTTACATTAATTGGTGACCGTGTTATTTATCTGGTCTTCTATGTGGATGATATGTTGCTAGTTGGAAATGACAAAGAAATTATCTAGGATTTGAAGACCAAATTGTCCTCCAAATTCAACATGAATGATCTTGGTGCTCCAAACTATATTTTGGGCATGGAAATTAAATGAGATTAGGCAAAGACGAAGCTCTAGTTAAACCAGAGGAAGTATGTCGAGACAATATTGCAGAGGTTTAATATGCAGGGTAGTAAACCGGTGAAGGTTCCTATTCATGTAGGTGTAAAGTTATCTGTTGAACAGTGTCCCAAGACACAAGAAGAGGAAGAGGGCATGTCCTGTGTTCCATATGCAAGTGCAGTCGGTAGCCTGATGTATGTGATGGTCTGTACTAGACCAGACATGCACATGCAGTGGGAGTATTGAGAAGGTTTATGTCAAAACCAGGGAAGGAGCATTAGCCAGCAGTGAAGTGGGTTTTTAGGTATTTTCATGGCACTAGTGATTATGGTTTGTGCTACCAAGGAAGACCAAGATTGGACAGAGTTTTGGACATCTATGGCTTTGTTGATACATACTGGGCTGAAGATCTAGACCAGAGAAGATCTACAAGTGGATATGTGTTTAACCTATTTGGAGTTGCAGTCAATTGGATGAGTAAGAGACAATTTGTAGTGGCACTTTCAAATATAGAGGCAGAATACATGGCAGCCACTCATGCAAGCAAGGAAGAAGTTTGGTTGCAGATATTGAGTTCAAGTATGGGGTTAGGACAATGAGCTATAAGGATAGACTGTGACAAGCAAAGTGAAATTTTCTTGGCAAAGAACCCTTCTTATCATTCAAAGACAAAGCACATTGATGTTCAGTATCACTTTTTGATGGATATGGTAGAAGACAAAAAGGTGTTGCTGGTAAAGGTGGACACTTTGAAGAATAATGCAGATGCATTGACAAAGTTTGTGAGCACTAAGAAGTTCTCTTGGTGCAGAGAAATAACAGGACTTGCAGGGCTAGATCAATGACTAAGCTCTTATATGGAAAGAAAACAACAAGTGGGAGAATGTTGGGTTGTGTTATATTCTTTCCATGACTAGGGAGGGTGGCAATCCCCCTTGTCAGGGGGTTTGAGGGGGGGTAGTATCCCCCCTCTACGAGGTTCGGAGCAATGCCCCGGGAAATTTTTTTGGACCCTATATTAGGTGGGCATACCTACCTATGGTTTTTTGCATGGATTTCACACATGGTTTTGGGCGTGATGTTTTTCGGTCCATGGTATTTTGTAGATCCGATCAAGGGAACTACGGTTATGTTCTAAATCATGGTTAATGGATTGGGGTTTATGGATGCTTCAACATGTATATATATGTATTGTAACATTAAAAAGAACATAATGAAAAATCAATCTGGTAGTCTGGTTTTGGGATCCAGAGGAAAATATATGTGTATATTTGTGTTTATGTGTTATGATCTCGCCATTGTTTATTTTCTATTTTTAGAATTCATATGCAGGTAATTTATGTACGGGGTTAAAACCTACACCTCCAAGTAGTATGGTCACTTCCTTTGATTGGAATCGACTGGCAGCATATTGTCTTCCTCCTTACGTTCTCTTCCAAATCATGGTACATAATTATAACATAGTTGTACCTGTCATAGTCATAGACGAAGGCGCGTCTATTAGTATTATGTCCTCAACTACTTGGTAAGATTTAGGTTCTCCGTAGCTTGTGCCCGTTACCTAGAATTTGTTGGCTTTTAACAAATGCCAAAAATATGTTAGATATCCTTCCTCAGTTGCCCATTAATTTGGGAGGAAATAATATCTATATCAATGTGATGGCAGTCTAAGGCCCTTTGGATTTTAATTTACTCCTTGGGCATGACTATGTTTATGACATGGGAGCTCTTGTCTCTTCACTCTTTCGTGTGATGTGTTTCCTGCATGAAGGAAGAATTGTGACCATTGACCATCTTTCATTCGTTGGTCCTAATTTGAATCCCAATCAACCATATTCCCTAAAGGTCCTTTTATACAAGTGGTATCTCCCCTGCCACAGATTAATTATGTGGAAACTTGTTCCATGTCTGCATCTACTAATGATTTAGTAGCGCTTGAACTTTCCGTTAGATCATTTGATCTATATCCCTTCCAGAACATTGTTCTCCAATATGATGAGAGATTCTTAGAAGCCATGGTCTCTGGGGAGCCCTGATTAATATAACCAGAGATCCCAAAGGAAGGTTCCTTTTATTGTGTCAAGCTCCTTAAAAAATGGAAAAGTTTCCTAGAGTAGAGTTCCTTTTCTTGTGTCAAGCTCGTTAAAAAATGGAATAAGGTGTCATGAGCATAGTTCTTTTCATGTTTCAAACTTGTTAAAAAATGAAACAAATCCCCCCTCCAATTCGAGTCTTTGATTAGATCTGGTACATTTCCATTCGAGTCTTTCACTTGATCTTATGAATGAACCTTCATTCCATCCACGTGTTAGTAACCAATAGTCTACTTAGGTGCATGAAATGAAGCTTGAGGAGCATGTACCTCGACTTGAGTCATTATGCTGGGGGCATGCAAACTTATTTCAAGCATAGTTTTTCTTCGTTTCAATCTTGTGTAAAAATGAAACCAATCAATTTCAAGCATAGTTTCCACATGTTTCAAGATTGTGTAAAAATGAAACCATTTTTATCCTACCTCTCGTGATTGTCATTTGTATCCCTTTTTCTACCAGATGAGACTTGGTTTTCTCTTTCCATCGTCACCATATGCTTGGTCAATCATATGCTTTCACTTGGTTATTTTACCCTTTCTTGAGGAATCGTTGCAATGAGTGGTCTTATTAGCCAGTCTCTTAACCTCTACATTTTCTGAGAAGTTCCATCATGACTGGAACCAATTTATACCCTTTATACCACTCATTCCTCCAGGAGGATTTTGTAGAAATTCCCACTGTAGATCAACAAATTATGCAATATACTAAAGAAAAATACAAGATCTACTTCTACAACAAACTTGCGGAATCTTAATCGAATATGAGCAAGATCAATTACAACACATATAACTGAGAATGAGAAAGCAATCACACATGAACATAGAGGAATACTCTGGGGAAATCCTTAGCTAAAAAACCCTGATCTCTATATTATCATACAAGTGGAAATATGTCCGGATTACACAAAGCATTAGCTCACAAGCTATCCAGCTCTCAGTACAATTCCTCTGTTGCTTATAGACAGTCAAAGGCTTCTCACAAACCTTCTCCTCTGCCCTCCAAGCCTCCTATTTCCTTGCGCATTTCTCCTGGGGTCCAATGTTGCCACCTGTGTGAATTCACCTCTCGCACTGTTCATTAAACTCAAAAGTAACTGCGTAATCCTGAAGGAGATAATTTCTTCTGCATGGATGAGTTTCCTTTATAGGAAAATTCCTCCAACTGATAGTACAATGTCCTTGTCTTTAACCTCAACTGGGTCTTTCTCTGAACTGACATGCATGAGTTATTTATGAGAGAATATTTAGTTATCTGGAGAACACTAGTTGCATGCATGCATGCATTAACTGACTGAACTCACAATTAGTTCTTCCTACTATTTGGAACTAATTTAACTGGACTTAACTCAGTTAACTGAGCTAACTAATTACAACTCATCCTTATCTCCTTAATTAAGGGATAATTTCCTCAATCAAAGGGATAACTGTTGCATGTCTTCACATAGACTTCATGTTTGATTTTCTCCAACTAATTAACTCAAGATGAATTAATTAATTATTTTACAAACAACTGCTAAGATCAAATTCGAATTTTATTCTCTATTTTAGTTCAAGGACTAACTAAAATAGGAAGGTATCCTGAAATGCTATTTATAGCACTTCCATTTTTCATTCCTTGTTGCTATGTCCAACACTGGTACCTAAACTGCTATTTATAGAAATGTTATTTTTAGCATTTCTTGTTTCCATTTTCAATAGATTTCTCTTTCAGCTCTTTTCAGACTCCCAAAACATAAAAATATTGCCAAGCACTTGCCTTTTCAAAATTGTTAAAGTGGATGAAAATATGTCTACTTAATATAAGTTAAACCCTTTTATGGACTAAGATAGATTATTTACAAAAAAGGAATACCTTAGTCAAACATGGCTAAGAGGCTCTCCTGAGTATCGTTTTTTTCTTTTTTTCAGACAAGAGAGGCTATTTACGAAAAGGAACCTTTGGATTTTTCTTTTTCGCCTCTTTTTCAAACTCTCTAAACATGAAAAAGAAGTCGAGTTACACCTTCGCTAGACTTGTAAAAGCCTCAAACAACATTGGTCTCGATGAACATGACAGGACTGAACCACTCCTTCTTAGTGTTCGTTAAAAATACTCATAGGGATTCATCCAAAGGATGAACTTATAGATTAAGCATATGTTATCCTCCTCAAGCTTCTCAAAAATAAAGAGATACTGACCAAAAGTGGTTGGGGAAATTGGGGAAATAGGGTACTTGACCTATTAATGGCAGTGAGTTGCTCTTGAACATGACACTCTTTCACTTCATCTTCGCGACTGTTGGATTGCGAAATCTGCTTGCCTGTTTAGTTCATCACACCATATCAAAATCCTCCATAATTGGTTTTTGGTCAATGCTACCAAATCCATAAAGTGTCATCGATGTGTTCTAGAGAAGTCCTTCAATTGATATCTATTGCAATACTATTAAGCCTTCATTTCATGTCTTTCATTCCTGAATTTCTACATCAACATCATTCTATCTAAAATCTTGATACCCATTTCATGTCATTGATGGGGGAATACATCAAGGCCCTCCTGTGATGGGTCACTTCCTGTCGACACCAACTCATTATCCATGAAGTTGACTTAGAAACTCCCTTCAGTACCTTTGAGCTTGAATACATGAATGGTAAGTTTCCTCACTCTCGACAATAGGTCCTCATAACTGGCCTTTGACTGGAAGATTACATGTGGTGTTTGACTTCAGCTCCTTTAATCACACCATATATATTGTACTATGGTACCTTAAGAGCCATTAACATCATTGGTGGTTTCTCTCACGTTGATTAACAACTTACATCATTGGCTAGTAATCAGATTGTGTATACCATATTCGAATCCATCTCATTTATTCGCATTGTTAGACTCGTATTGTTAAGCGATTAAGTGAATGAGATAGAAGACCCTAGATCTAACACCATCCATCTTGGCTGTGATTTCAAGATTAATACAATATCACAAAAGTATGATGGATATGATCATACAAAATATTATCCAAGCTTTGTTATCATTAGATGAGACTTCTTGATCATTGTACATGTAATGTTAGCTTATGTGTTGAGCATGGGTATGCCTCCATCAACAAAGCTATCATGATGAAAGTGTATTGTAATAGATGATGATCTCGGTCAGTTTTTCTTGATCCAGACTGTTAGGTCCCTATACTACTAGTGTAACCCCTTATTGTTATTAGTGCATCCCCTTATTATATTCTTGTGCACATGTAGTCCCGATGTTGTTATTATTGTGTCCCATAGAAGCCTAATATCGTTATTATTGTGCCCTTAGATTATTATTGTTATGTCGGCTCTGATTATATTAGGACCCCTTAGAATCCTATATATATAAAGGTGGTCTTTTCATTTGTATCATCTAAGAATTATTCATTTGTGTAATGTAAAGGAGGTTTCCCCCTTGATGAGGCTTATTGTGAAGGTGTTGATCTCCCTTTTCTATATTTTTGTGAGCTGGTTTCATAACATTTGGTATCAGAGCTTTGAATTCTAAGGTTTCACTGCTCCAAAGAGGTCATCGTGGAATTTTCGCTAGGAAGTTTTAGAAGCTAAAACAAAAACACATTTGAGCTGAAATCGTTCTGCACCTCGAGTCAAAATTTCAGATCTTCTCTTGCTATATTTTCGGAGATATGATATGAGGAAGTTAGGGTTTTGGAAAACTCTAGAATTCCATCTCAAATAGGTCATTGTGGAAGTTTCACTATAATTGGTTTTATGCGAAGATTCTGACTCCAAAATTAAAACCCATTTGAGCCGCAAGTTTGGTGAAGCTCGAGCCCGAATTTTAGATCTTGTTTCACTATATTTTCAGAGATACAGTCCAAAACTTTTAGGGTTTTTGCAGGCTCTCGAATTATATCCTAAACATGTGACCTTGGGAAAATCGTCATAACTTTCTCTATGACCATCAGATTGAAATTTCATAAGAAGTTTCAGTAAGAGGACGAACTGTAGTTTTCTATGTATTGGTTTCAGGTCCTAAGGTTGAAACAGTGACACATGGCACTTCGTAAAAGTGCGCTCTACTGAACTAGTCTATAATTAGGTCATCGTGGGAGATTTGACATAACTCTTCCTTGCAGAATCCAATCTTGATCAGACTTGCGGGGTTAGAAAGAGAACTCAAAGGGATACTACAGGACACAATTCCAGAACTTGGAGATCTGAAATTACAAAGTTACAGTCATTTCAAAATCAAGCTCCTAAAATCAAGAAAAGGCAATATGAGGAAGTTTGATGGTAAGGATCCGGTAAATTGGATACTGCAGATGGAGCAATATTTTGATCTACATGAGGTGCAACTGTTACAAAAGATACGTATTGCATCTTCATATTTAGAATCAGATCAATTTTTATGGTATAAAGGGCTTTGTGCTTGTAAACCACTTGTTACGTGGTCAATTTTCATGGAGGAAATGATAGCACATTATGAGGATACAAAGAGCAACACCTTCTTTAGCCAATTGCTAAATCTCAAACAAAAGTGTTCAATGGCAGAGCACATTGAGGAATTTAAAATTTTGAATATAAGGGAAAATGATATTCCAGAGAAGCAGAGGATTGATGTCTCCATGGAGACTTTAAAGGATAACATTCAACATGAGGTTCATCTTTGGGAACCTGATTCATTGGAGAAGGCATTCAGGTTGGTAAGAAAAGTGGAAAGAAAAATTATGGAAACAAGGAAGTCTACCCCTCACAACTATAAAGTTCAAAGTGTTGTTTCTCCTAGCCTTCCACAACCTACAAGGTTGACACCACAACAATTGGAAGAGAAAAGAGCAAAAGGGCTTTGTTACAATTGTGATAACAAATACATTAAAGGTCATAAGTGTGCTGAGAATAAATTATTTTACATAGATTGTGAAGAGGAGGAAGAAAAGGATCAAGAAACATCAAAAGAAAAGGACATAGACCAGGAACCAACCCCAAAGAAAGAAGAAATGAATCCGACCATATCTTGTAAAGCATTAGAAAGAATTACCACTCCTCAAACTCTCAAGATAGAAGGACATATCAACAAGAAAAAGGTTCAAGAAGTGAAAGATCACATCAAGAAAGAAGAAATGAGTCCGACTATATCTTGTAATGCATTGGACGGAATTACCACTCCTCAAACTATCAAGATAGAAGGAAATATCAAGAAGAAAAAGGTAATAGTGTTGATTGATTCGAGCAGTGCCCATAATTTTATTCATTGTAAGATAGCCAAGGAATTGAATTGCTTCCTATATCCAACACCAGAGTGTCAAGTGATGGTTGCAAGTGGAGGAACCATAAATTTATCTGGAAAGTGCCATAATATCAAGATATCCATGGGATAATATGTATTGAATATCCCAATGCTTTCCATTCCATTGCGTGGTTCTGATGTTGTACTAGGTGTCCAATGGCTACAATCCTTTGGTACAATAGCTTTTAATTTTCAAGAACTTCTCATGAAATTTTCTTTGGAAGGAAAGGAAGTTGAATTAATGGGTATCAAAAGGAAACTGGGAAAGATAATCAACTCTAATGGACTGAAAAAGCTTCTAAAGAAAGAAAAACGAGGCGCAATTTCACAATTATGTTCACCAGAGGTTCCCACATTGAAATCATCTATTTCTCCAAATCTTCAAAAAGTCTTGGACAATCATTCCAAGGTATTAGAGACTCCCAAAGGCCTCCCACCTATTCGTGATCATGATCATTCTATTCATTTGATTCCAGGAAGTGTTCCTCCAAACATCAGGCCTTATAGATATCCCTATGCCCAAAAGAGTGAAATTGAATGTATGGTTGCAGAAATGCTGAGGCGAGTATAATTCAAACCTAGTCAAAATTATTTCTTCTTACTCCAGTAGTTATTGATGC
>APFE030481166.1:18188-31532 GCA_000404065.3 Pinus taeda | reverse complement strand
ACAAAGGCCTTTGAACATCTTAAAGAGGTAATGTGCCAAGCACCGGTCTTAGCTACACCAGACTTCACAAAAACCTTTATTGTGGAATATGATGCATCAGGAAATGGAATTGGTGATGTTTCAATGCAAGAAGAAAGACCCATTTCTTTTGAAAGTTGTCCAATCAAAGGAAAGTATTTACACAAAGCTATTTATGATAAGGAAATGTTGGCAAGACTACATGCACTTAAGAAATGGAAACCTTACATAATGAGAAGATCCCAGTTCAAACAATATTGCTAGAACTTGACGACGAAGGAAAAATCATATTGGAACCTAGAGTAGTCACAAAAACAAGAACCTGGCAGCTATGAAATCGATCAATTTTAGAGTATCTCATAAAGTGGAAGAACTTACCTGCTAAAGATTCCACATGGGAGGACAAGAATTTTATATAGAAGCATCCATAACTAGTCAAGCATTGAGGACAACAATTTTTGAAGGAGAGGGGCATGTTAGGTCCCTATACTAGTAGTGTAACCCCTTATTGTTATTAATGCACCCCCCTTATTATATTGTTGTGCCCATGTAGTCCCTATATTGTTATTATTGTGCCCCATAGAAGCCCAATATTGTTATTATTGTGGCCTTACATTATTATTGTTATGTCAGCTCTGATTATATTAGGACCCCTTAGAATCCTATATATAGAAAGGAGGTCTTGTCATTTGTATCATCTAATAATTACTCATTTGTGTAATGTAAAGGAGGTTGCCCCCTCGAAGAGGCTTATTTTGAAGGCATTGATCTCCCTTTTCTATCTTTTTGTGAGCTGGTTTCATAACAAAGACTTATCACAAGGTAAAGCACTTTAGTCATATGTTTTTTATTCTAACTTTTAATTTAGGGGGCAATCCATTGTAGGCCATTTTTTCACATATGGTTAACAAGATTGCAAACTAGATCAATCAATATCTGTAAACATGTTGTCATCATCCCTTCACAAAGCCCTAAGCATGACTCTTCTAAAAAGTCTAAGTTTCTGAAAGCAATTGCTCAAAATCAATGTTTTTAGCCCCATCAATCCCTGCCTTTTTGGTCATTTGCATTCATCACATGTTGCTCCCTTAGGCACCAGTGCTAGATAGCACTAGTTTCTCCCTTTTGCAGGTGCGTTGATTCTAGAAATTCAGGAAAATTTTAAAAAATCTGAAGCTTCCTCTTATAGAATCTTCGAAAGGTTGTTTTAACTATTTACCATGGATAAGAGCTTGAATCCTATATTATCATACCTTTGGGACTTCACATCTTATCCCTTGATATCATTCTCCCATCATATTTGGATCTCAAGCCCATAATGGTAAATCCTAAACTACCATCCTTCTCCTATAAATTTACTACAATCCATAGCATCAAGGTTGGATTTTGGAGACTGATAGTGCTCTTATGTCACTACCTTGAACCTAAAGGAGTCATCATATTCATGCATTAGGGTTGATCTTGAGGTTTTCTTTGTGACAAGGATGAAAATTCAACTTTGGGATTCATCTACAAAATCAACTACTATTTATGGTTGTAAACTCTCTCCTATTTCTATTAATACAAAGAGTATCTTGTTTTCCTATATGTGTTGTGTTATGTTTACACTCATGTATTCCAATGCCTTATTGATTCATTTAATAGATATGTTAGATTATGATACGTAGATTTTATGGATCCTTTGCTTGTTTTAGTCATGTGTGTAGGTTCTAATTATAGTGCTTGGAGTTGGAAGTGGAACTTACAAGCAAGGAGGAAAGGGAAGCTTGCTATAGATTCGAGGTAGGCTTCATTACCATACTCTAATTTCTCTAAGGAAAACTTTTTGTTCTTTTCCTTTTATTGTTCTAGACTAGGCCACTAATTCTAGGGAATTCGCCTTTGTCCGCAATCATAAATTTCACATAACATATAGGATTTATGTTCGAGGACTACAACATGTTGAAGTCAGTACAGATGTTAACTTTGATGAGAGTGTTGCCTATTGGAAGTCCAAAGAAGTTCACATGGATAATAATGACTATGATGAAGAACATGAAGCTCCCAAGGAGGAAGTTTTAGTTCCTTCCAAACCTACAGAACATCTCCTAGATCATCAAGAAGAGCCAAAAGAACCAAATGAACTTGTGGATGCAGTTATTGTTCCTAAAAACAAGAAAAGGGTAGAATGGATTAAATCCAACTTGCAGGAAGAAGAAGGACATGCAACTCCACATAGTAACTTTAGAGAAAGTAAAATACCTAAGAGGTATTCTAGATATGTAACATTTATGACGAATATCATTGATTATGAACCTTCCAACTATGAGGAGGCAACTAGCCAGTAAGTTTGGAAAGATGTTATGATGGAGGAGTACCAATCCATTATGAACAATGATGTATGGGAAATCGCATCGAGACCTGAAGGGAAGTCATTGGTAACCTCAAAATGGATATATAAGATTAAGCATGGAGTGGATGCCAAGATTGATAAGTACAACATGGTATTCATGTCTAGGTTATTCTCCTAGAAAGAGGGAGAGGATTATGATGAGACATTTTCCCCTATTTCCATGTACACTTATATTATGTCTATTATTTCTATTGCTTCTTCTATGGGTTGGAATTTACATTAGATGGATGTAAATATCTTTTTCCTCAAGGTTTTGAGATACAAGGGAAAGAGTCTCATGTTTCTAGATTAAAGAAAGCTTTGTACGGACTTAAGCAAACACCAAGAGCCTAAAATTCTTGAATTGATGGCTAATTAACAAGGCTTGGTTTCTCCAAATGTGATGCTAAACCAAATCTCTATATCAAGGTTGATAAAAATAAGCATGTGATTCTATTGTTATATGTTGATGACTTATTTTTTACATGTGTGGAGAAGCTCATTGTTCAGTGTAAGAGGGAGTTTGCCTCTGAATTTGATATGAAGGATCTTAGATTCATGCACTGCTACATGGGACTAGAAGTATGGAAGAAACTTAGGGATTTATTCCTTATCCAAGGAAAGTATATTATCAATATAATTTAGAAATTTGGAATGATGGAATGTAAATCTATGGAAACTCCCACAATGACTAATCTAAATAAGTTGAGAGACTTTGAGTCAATTTTTTTTGATCCATCCATATACCATAAGTTAATTGGTTCCTTAATGTATTTGGTTAATACCAAACTGGATATTTTCTTTGAAGTGAACACTCTAAGCCAACTCGAGATGGAACCAAGACATGATCGTTGGATTGCAGCAAAGCATGTATTGAGATATCTACCTCGCACAACCAATTATGGTTTGAGATAAGTCTCAAATGGTGATATCCAATTGTATGGATATACATATTCTGATTGGGAAGGGAGTGAAAAAAATAGGAAGAGTACATCTGGAGGTTGCTTCAGTTTGGGCTTTGTTATGATTTCTTGGATGAGCAGGAAGTAGAAATATGTCACACTGGGAACTGCTAAGGCTGAGTATATTGTAGCCATTTTATCGAGTTGTGAAGCAATGTGGCTTTAGAAGCTACTCATGTGACTATTTGATCAAGTGCTAGAATTGACTGTAATATATTGTGACAACCAAAGTTGTGTAAAGCTTTCAAATAATCCAATTTTTCATGACAGGTTGAAGCATGTGGAGATCAAGTACCACTATATTTGTGACATGGTGTAGAAGGGAGTAGTGAGGCTCTAGTAATCTCTACATATTAGAAAATAGTTGGCATCCTCACAAAGCCTTTGTCCAGAGAAAAGTTTGTGTGTTTCAAGAACAAGATTGGAGTTGTTGAGAATGCATCCTAAGTGAGAGGGAGTGTTGATGCGATAACATCAAGGACACTCATTCTCCCTGGGTCAAGTATGTAGACCAAGATTAAGGAGAATGTTCCAAAGTGTATAAGGCCCATAATTACTGAACAATGGGGTTGAGTGGGTGCCTTTAGCATCAGGTTCATCATTACTCTCCAAATAGGTTGAGTGAGCACATTTAACATTAGGCCTAGAATTACTCAAGCGAGTGAGGCCTTTGGGATTAGGACAAGAATTACTCAAATGAATTGAGTGTATCCCTAGGGTTTCACCATGGGTCAAAGATGTTGACTAGGATTATGGTGAACCAAGACTAGTTTGTATACCATGGGTTAGATATGTTTACCATAATTATGGTGACTAATTGATTCTGTTGATTTAGCATGGGTCAAAGGTAATGACTAGGTTTATGGTAATCATATGATGTTGATGTTGATGCTAATGATATGATGAATTGTGTTAACCTTTTCTATTGAATTTTTTTCAACAAGAGAACATTTGGATAATCATTATGAATACCTCCCTAGATAAGAGGGAGTTTTGAATTTTGTAGCTATGGTTGGTCTTCATAATTAGTACTTTAGCCATTCAAACACATATAATAACAAATATAAGACATGTTCTTAACGTTGATTTTACAAGAGAAAAAAATTGAATTTTTGGCTCCAAGGAAGTCAAGTTGGCCCTCCAAGTTGGCCTTCCCCTTTTCACACCTATTCAACCTCCAAGGATCACCATATAAAGTCATTCGACTCTCTCCTCTTGGCTCCATTCAGATCTCACACAAGACAAAATATATTATGCTTATTTTGATGAAGAAGACAAAGAAAAGAAGGATGAAGTTGATCAAACAAACCAATATCTTATCTCTGTATCTATTTGACCTCACATATCTGATTCCTGTCTTCTTTTGTGACCTCACACATGTGTCAGGAAGGCTGATTTTTTTGGGCATATCAAAGTAGTAGGACTGATATTTGTGGGTGTAGAAGTAAGTCAAGTGTTGGCCCTAGTAGATCATATCAAGACGAGTTTATTAGACAACATATTAACTTGTAAAGAGGGAAGTTTAACCAAGTGTGACCAGAGTTGTGTTGCTATTTAGTTTCACTTTATGTTTGACTTGAATAATTATATGTATCTCTATTGAATTGAATAATTATTCTAAGGAAATGGTCATTGGGTTTTTCCCCCAAGTGGGTTTTCCTAGGGTAAATCTTGTGTTTTCTTATGCATCATTGTCTCAGTGTGATCTCTATTATCTTGTTGCTTGTTATGGTTGAATTTCTAAAGTATAATTGCTTAATGATTAACTATAAGTACTAAATATAATCTCTACATCATTGGAAGTAATTATGAGTTTCAGAAATTAGTGCTTGTACCCTATTGCACTTGAAAAATCAATGGCCACCATTGAATTACTTGTAGAATATAATAACTATTGAAATAATTTGGGAAGTGCTTCAATTATAACCTTACTCCAAACTAATCATCATTTTTATTAAGATAGGGGAATAAATGTCATCAAGAGGCTTTCATCACATGGTGGTAAATGTACCATCTTTGTCATAGTTGATGGTCTCACCACGAATACACATATTATTATCGCTTACACCAATAATATTACTTTATGATTCAGGTCTTCTTCAAGAATATCTACACATTTAATGGACGTTCTCACTACATCCTTAATGATAGGGTCCCAAAATTTGTTATTCATTTTTTCTAAGATGCCTTAAATTAGTTGGAATTACATTTTAGATGAAAATGACGTATAACTGAGTGTCTAGGGTGAGCTTGTCAATAAATGTCTTGAAATCTACCCTTCCATATAGACATGGGATAAACAAACTTGGTAGGTGAAATGGTTACATATTGTTGAATATTGGTACAACACATCCTACCATCCATCCTCAAATATGTTTCCTTTCAAAACTTTTTATTACTACAGATTTTCATCATTAAAATAGCGGCTTATTCAAAATGTCAAGATGTGGATTGCAAATAACACCCTTCCTTTCGATATTTGACATCCTTAAAAAATGTAGAATATGTGTAGCATATCTAAGGAGAAATTAACCATAGTAGCAAATATGTTGAAGTAACATGTCAACCAAAAACATTCTAAACACCACTTTGATATATGATACATGATGTTTTTGTGTTTTATAATGTTACAATTTCACAATTATGAAGCATCAAAGGAAGAACAAGCTTCAACTCAATTTTTTTCATCCTTATCAAGTGATAAAAAACAAGAGATGTGGCGTGAGCATGGAACATTCCAAAGAAGGGAATTCATCATTATGTTTTCCATTATTTATGTGTGAAGAAGAAATGAGACAATGTGATTATTCCCAAATATGTGCATTACACATCAAAAATGTAAATCAAACATTATTACTCATACTGATTTATGTACTTATTCATGTTTTGTACAAAGATACACAAGTTAGTGTCAATGAAAATGTGATTAAATGCTATTTAGGTTGCAATGTGTCCATTAAGCATTATGGTGAATTGCATCTAGTAAATTTATATCATTAAATATAATGAATTAATAACAACATTAGACATAGGTTTGATTTTATTATATAACTTGCATTAATAAATTATGTAATAAAAGCCAATAAATGTACTTAAATGTGTACTTACCATGTTCACATGCCGTGTTTCATGAAGGACATCATGATGAAATGTTTTGGCATGGATATCCTAAATAAGATCCTGAAACTCCATTGACTTGAAAACATCACATATCATATAAACAAAATTAGGGTGATACCTAGGTGGGGATTTAGACTCTCCTTAATGTCGACATCCATCCTTATCAACATTATGTTGAATAACCAAGGGAAATTAGGTTTAGTGTGATTCTTCTTGACTTGATAACAATTTGTGGAGTCTTTTTACTTTTTCTTGTTAGCTTAATATTCTTCTTATTATTCTTAATGCATGTGTGTGTACTTCATCAAACTTCTACAAAAAACATAAGAACAAGAGCACAAGATGTTGGCTCTCTGCCAAGGCCAAGACCTCTCTGCTCTTGAGAGGAAAACCCTTCTGTAAATTTCTCTTATTGAAGCTTATTATTGATCAATGTCAAACCCTAGACCCCTAACTAGAATGTCCTCCAAGCACAAATCAATTCCTTCCTCCTTTCTGCACTTTGTTCCCTAGCACTTAGTCTTCCTTCTTTCGACACTTCATTTCCCAACACTTCATCCTCCTTCCAACTTTTGTTAGATCTTGTTGCACTTGCTCTAAAAGAGATACCTTGATGAGACCATTTCCTTATGATGGTACCTTCCTTCCCTTCATAAACCAACAAACTTGTATGATTGTGATGGGAGGGATGTTATGACAGCGGAGACAACCTCCTTCTCCTCGCACGTGTGACTGTAATAGGCTTTAGAACAGCCCTATTACCTTCGCTTTTCTTCCTTTCTTCTTTCTAGAGTGGGAGCAAATTTAGGCCTATGTCTCTAGCCTGAATGTCGAGATATGTTTGACTATGATTTTTTGCTGTTGTGACCGCAAGTAGCCTTCCTTTTTCCTCACACATGTGACTATATTTTCCCTAGAAAACAACCTCCAACCTTCGCTTATCTTCTCCTTACTTTGTTGTACTAGAGGCTCCTTGTCTTCATCCTATTTCGCTCTTTTCTTGGCTCCTTGACTTCGCTTATTTTAGAGATGATTGCATTGCCTTTTGAGGGAGTGGACAACCTTTCTATATAGAGGTATGTCCCTCCTTTAGGCCGACTTGTCTTCTTTGATTTGGATGGGTTCTTTGGTGGTGTCATTGCATGGAGGAGACATGTTGACTTTTCTTGGAGGTATTCTCTTGACTCTAATACATAAACATACATGGTTTAACATGCTCTTAAGGTCTTCAAAATTTTATTTTGACTCTTTGATTCACCTATAACACTTTAACATGTGCTAGACCTATTTCAATGAGCAAGAAACTCATTGAGATATATTATAAAAATTTTCTTGAATAAATAAAAATATCAAAAGTACATTTATGAAGACTAATCCTAGATACATTTCCTTTAACACTTCCTATTAACTAGGGAGGTATTCATACAACATTACAAGGTGTTTGGCTATGTTTAAATCTTGAAGCATTCACATAAGAGAAACCAAATTGGAAATCCATCTATTATAGCATCATAGTAACCAAAATTGTTTCCACAACAAGGCCTTGACTGAAAACTCTATCTCTCAATAGATCCGAGAACAATGTTGGTGATACCAATGACTTATATACACCTTAGTCATCGTCTCTCAAGGTACATACCCACCTAGGTGTTCACTGAGTATGACCTTCTAGGAATATTCTTCTCTTGGGTTCCCAGCCCTCAAAGAATATTGGTACTCTTGCCTACTCTTGTCTTGGATGCCCTACACATCCTCAAAGAGTATCGGATGCTAGATGATTGCCCAACCCTCCCATTCTTTCTTCCCAAGTGAAGACAAGAATATTGTGTCTACCTCTTCCTCTTAATTGAGGAAGACATGCCAAAGTATCCTCTAACAAGGTACTTATCCAAGTTCCTTTGTAATTGGGAACTTGTTATAACTCCCTCTTATCTAGGGACTTGTCCATTCATCGACAACTTCTTCTTCATGGGTCCTTCAATTGCTTCATCTCCTTATTTCCTTTGATGTCATGAAGTCTTTGTTCGAACTTCTTCTTGGTAGGGCACAATCCATCGATCACTTTCCTTCTTGGTTTGTCATGTCATTGTTTCCTTCATGGAAAGTGGAATACTCTTCTCATGGATGCTTCGTTGTACTTTCTTGTTTACATGCTTTGATCTAGTAGCCCTTCATGACTTCTTCCTGATATTGCTTCAACATTAAATGGTACTTTTGCTGGATGGATTCTTCATCATGGCATATTTGTATAATAGAATTAGTTACCTGTACCTTTCATATCTCCAAGGCCTTCACAGATGTCAAGGGTCCTTTGATATTTTTCTTCCTTTGTCAGAGTTGTCATGCCTTCTTTGGGGAGACACATTCAAAGTATCTTGTGAGATAGAGATTCTTTGTGATCATGGTGTTCTTCACATGCTTGATCTTTTTCTTCATTTTCTTCTTCTTGGATATATTATTCAACCACCGTATGTTCCTTGTGGGAGCACTTCTTCATTGATTGCTTCTAGGACTAGTCAGCATTCCTTCTTCACTTTCTTCTTAGTCAGCAATATTATACTCCTTATGTGAGTATTTATTTTTGTTGACCTTCATTGCATTGTATTACATGCCTTTGAGCATGTTATTGGTGAAATAGATTATTTCCTACTTGATCATGTCATAGAACTATTCCCATGACTCAATAATATACATATGATAACATGACTAAACTTTGATGCATACATACCTCATATTGACTCTCCTTTGATCATCTTAGCTTCATTTTGTTGTCCTTGGTGTGTCCCTTATTGCTTCATCTTAGTTTTCCTGCATATCATCCTTTTCTTGAATCCCATGGATGGGATTCCTAATGAGACATTTGCTTTTTTTTATGAATCTTATTTTGAAGATTCCATCATAGGATCTTGAAGTCCCTTATCCTGCAAATTTTTATTTCTTTTTAAAGATGAAGGTATTCTAAGATTATTAATCATGATCAATTTTCTTTCATTATGGATGAGGTCCTATTCTAGGCATGTTACTTCTACATGAATATCTTGAGCTATATCTACCATGCCCCTATATTCTAGACGATATTTCTAACCATGCATTTTGATCTATTATAAATGCTCCTTCTACATTATTATTTTGAACTCCATGTACATCATGCTTCTAGATTCTAGAAGATGTTTCTAGCCATGCAATTTTATTATATTCCTACATGCTCCTATACTACTCAAAACTTTGAAAGAAGACTTTAAGTAAAGAGTTTTACTTAGTCATAGTAGAGATCCAGAGGATCTTCCTTATTTTTCTTCTTGTCTTCTTCTCTCATTTCTTGAGTCACATGAGCTTCTTCCCTTTTTATTTTGTTGTTGTTTTTCTTCTTCAATTTGGCATAATTCCTCAATGGACATATCTTTGTTGTTTGTTCTTCGTGGACCAAATTTTCCCTTTCTCTTGGCCATGGTAGCAAATGCTTGCTCCTTTGATCCCACATCTTCATTTTCTTTGAGTCTTGTTTCCTCTATCTTGCATAAAGACCACATTTCACTTAGTGGGGTGGCATCCTTCTTGGATTATATGCTAGATGTGAAGTTTCCCCAATATTTAGGTAGATCATTGAGTACTACAGTTGTCATTTCTCTATCAGACATGACTTCCCCTAGCTCTTGAAGTTGATCCCTCATCTCAGAGATCTTCATGAAGTACAAAGTTATTGCTTTCTTTGATATCTTCATCTTATACAATTCATTTCGTAGAGATATCACTTCTCCAAATGTGGTTACCTAGAATAACTCTACTAGTTTGTTATAGATTTATTTTAATGTTTCAAGTTTGGAGACATAAGGAATGAGAGAGTCTTTGATGGATTCTATTAGAATCCTTTGAGCTCTTGTCTCATCCTTATTATACTTGGATAAGAGCTTGAGTTTGTTCCTTAGCAGGAATAGTGACATTCCCTTTGATGTGTTCTAGGAGTTCATTCTCCTCAAGAAGTAAATCAATTCTCTTCTTCCATGCAAGAAAGTTATTGGTACCTACCAATTTTTTAATTTCCTTGCAAAAAGACGTTGATGTATATTTAGAAGGGGACATATGCTTCCTTGATAGATTTTGATATGTAGTGGACTTGCTTTCTCCTTGAAGACTTGATGGCTTGCCTTCCTTAGATCTTGATGTTATTCAAGTTTCTTTTTCCAACTGGGTTTTCTTGATGATGAGATTTTCTTGATGACTTGTATCTTGATGTAGGTCCTTCTTTGGTTTTCTCTTCTTGTAGGTGCCTTTATGTAAGGCTCTTCTTCTTGATTTGTAGTATTCCTTGATAAGTGATGGATGGTAGACCTTCATGTCCTTGATGTGATAGAGACTTCTTGGCTTGATGCTTCAACATTTTTAGATGTCCTTCCTTAATGAGTGTTCTTGAGATGCCCTTTCCTTGACGTGTCACCTTAGCTCTGATACCATGTTGAAGAATCAAGGGAAATTAGGTGTAGTGTGATTCTTCTTGACTTGATAACAATTTGTGGATTCTTTTTAATTTTTCTTGTTAGCTTAATATTCTTCTTATTATTATTAATTCATGTGTGTGTACTTCATCAAACTGCTACGAAAAATAGAAGAACACGAACACAAGATGTTGGCTCTCTGCTAGGGCCAAGACCCCTCTTCTCTTGAGAGGAAAACCCTTCAGTAAATTTCTTTTATTGAATCTTCTTATTGATCAATTCCAAACCCTAGACCCCTAACTAAAATGTCATCCAAGCACAAGTCAATTCCTTCCTCCTTTCTGCACTTTGTTCCCCAACACTTAGTCTTCCTTCTTTCAGCACTTTGTCCTCCTTCCAACTGTTGTTAGATATTATTGCACTTTATCTAGAATAGATACCTTTTATGAGACCCTTTCCTTATGATGATCCCTTCCTTCTCTTCATCAACCAACGAACTTGTATGACTGTGATGGGAGGGTTGTTATGACAGTAGAGACAACCTCCTTCTCCTCGCACGTGTAGAACAACCCTATTACCTTCTCTTTTCTTCCTTGCTTCTTCGCTAGAGTGGAAGGCCCTATAGGACTATGTCTCTAGCCCAAATAATGAGATATGTTTGACTGTGATTCTATGTTGTTATGACCACAGAAAACCTTCCTCTTTCCTTGCACGTGTGACTGTATTTTCCCTAGAAAACAACCTCCAATCTCCACTTATACTTCTCCTTACTTCGTTGCACTAGAGGCTCCTTGTCTTCGTCCTATTTCACTCTTTTCTTGGATCCCTGATTTTGTTGATTTCGGAGATGATTGTGATGTCTTTTGAGGGAGTGGACAATCTCTATATATAGAGGTTTTTCCCTCCTTTAGGTCAACTTGAAGATTGCAGGATGACTTGTCTTCTTTGCTTCGGATTGGTTTTTTGGTGGTGTCGTTGCATGGAGGAGACTTGTTGACTTTGCTTGGAGGTATTCTCTTGACTCACCTATAACACTTTAACATGTGCTAGACCTATTTCCATGAGTAAGAAACTCATTGACGTATATTATAAAAATAATATTTCTTTTCTTGAATAAATACAAATATCAAAAGTACATTTATGAAGACCGATCCTAGTTACATTTCCTTCAACACATTGCTTAGGGATTTAATTATCTCTTAAAACTTGCATACCTTGGGATAGAGATCTACCTTTCTTAGGTTGATATGAGTGTGGTAGTTGAGACTTGCTAATATGGATGGGAGGGGTGGAAGAGGTAGGAGCATGTAACTAGGGTTATTACTACATTTGAGCTCTTATATAATAGTTCCATAAAACTTTAATGGTAACTTAATATAATAAAAACTCAATATAATTTAAACTTTGTTTGTGAGTTATAGAAAATAATTTCTCATTTCAATTATTTAGTAACTTTTTATGTTGTGAGGAATTGATTGTAAATGAAAGGAGCAATGATTCATTCTTTAAAAAAATGAACTTTAGGCATCTAATAGCAATATTAAAGTAAAATCATGAATTTACTTTTTCTTTTCTTGACTTTTTAATAAATGTTCACTTTTTTTCACCCATCATTACCTCTCCCTTGTTACGACAAATTTTATACCACATCTTTATAGCATGCATAAATCAAACAAACCATACCATGTAACATTATCTAAAGGCTTTTCTAATTATTTATGGGTGTTGCAACCAATGTTTAGGATAGTGTGAAAATATATGTGCAAAGTCCTCATGGAACCAAGGGTAAAATGTGACAAAATATCTTCCCTAAGATTCTCCTAGGGAATGTCTTAAGATATTTTTTTATAGTCATTATATGCATATTAAATCAGACATTAAAATCATAATTTGTACAATAACGTACAATTGACATAAATTTATAAGCACTATGTAATGTGAAAAAATTAAATGAAAACAAAGTAACGATGTGAAAATAACTTTTAAAATAGTTTGAATACATCATCACTAATAGGCCATGTTTTCATGTGATCAACCAACGAGTAAGTCCTATACCTTTTTTGTTATGAAACCATCTCACAAAAAGATAGAAAAGGTAGTTGAACACCTTAGAAATCAGCCTCTTCGAGGGGGCAACCTCCTTTACATTACACAAAAGAACAATTCTTGGATGATTCAAATGAAAAAACCTCATTTCTATATATAGGAGTCTAAGGGGTCACAATATAACCAATCCAACCTAACAATAATAATATAAGGCACAAAAATAACAATAGAGGGATTCTATGGGGCACAGTAATAACAATATGGGGACAATAGGGGCACAACAATATTAATAAGGGGTACAACTACAATAGTAATGGGGTAATCACTAGTATTATAGGGACCTAACATGCCCCTCTCCTTCCAAAAAAGTGTTGTCCTCAACGCTTGAGTAGTT
>APFE030481166.1:2626-14220 GCA_000404065.3 Pinus taeda | reverse complement strand
TCAGGTTGCTTACTAGGTGTTTTCATTTTCTTTCCTTGGGGCATCAATTACCGATAATAATGCTTTACTATGCCCTTTAAATTCCTTCAAACTAATTTTTCAAACCAAGCTTATGCAAAAATTTAAAAAGCTACACACCTTTTTTCACTTTATAGGAGCTTGATATTGAATCTGATGTATCTTTGTAATTTCAGATCATCTAGTTCTTAAATTGCGACCTGTAGTAGCCCTCTGCATCCTCTTTCCAATGCCACCAATCTGATCCAAATTGGATTCTCCAAGGAAGAGTTATGCACAATCTTCCAATATGACCTGATTATAGACCTTTCCAGAAGAGCAAACTTGTATGAAGTGCCATGTGTCACTGTTTTGACCTTTGGCTCTGAAAAATATATACAAGAAACTACAATCCGTCCTCTTTCTGTACCTTCTGACAAAATTTCAATCCGATGCTCAGAGAGAAAGTTATGACGATTTTCCCTAGGTCACCTGTTTGGAATGTAATTCAAGAGTCTACAAAAAGACCAACTTCCTCAGATCATATCTCCGCAAATATAATGTGAAAAGCTCTAAAATTCGGACCTGATGTTTAGTGCGATTTCGTCTCGAATTTGTTTTTTTTCGCTTCTGAAACGTCGCATAAAAAAAGTTATAGCAAAAATTCCACGATGACCTATTTGGAGCAGCGAAACCCTAGAATCCAAAGCTCTGATACCAAACGTTATGAAACCAGCTCACAAAAAGATAGAAAATACGGTTGAACGCCTTAGAATTCAGCCTCTTCGAGGGGGAAACCTCCTTTACATTACACAAAAGAACAATTCTTGGATTATTCAAATGACAAAACCTCCTTTCTATATATAGGAGTCTAAGGGGTCACAATATAATCAATCCGACCTAACAATAATAATATAAGGCACAAAAATAACAATAGAGGGATTCTATGGGGCATAGTAATAACAAAATGGGGACAATAGGGGCACAACAATATTAATAAGGGATACAACTACAATATTAATGGGGGCATCACTAGCATTATAGGGACCTAACATTTTTCTGTATGGGTGTGTGTGCGTGCGCGCGCACACACAATTACTAACATCGAATGGAATTAGATCCACTTCTTTAATCATTAGACTTAGTGTAACACTAACGTATGGGCCTAAAGAATTGAATGAATCTTTTGATTGTTTGTGTTGTTTGTGCAATGCATGAGACCATTTTGTTAGATTGAAAAAATTATACACCATTTAAGGGGAACAAATTGAGTGAACTTAGGTAAAGCTTAAAAGGCGGATTATTCTTAATAGATACAAAAATTAAGAGCAATTCCATTATTTGATCTCAAGGCTATTAAATTCTATGGAATTAATTACATAATATTTAAGTGCAAACAAGTATGCATTTAAATCTTGAGCTAGTTTGGAGTGTTTTGATGTGCTTATAATTTTTATTTTTATGAATGATGGTGGTGTGAAGCCCCATTTCACTTGGGTGCAACATTGTTTCATTATAATTTGTATATTTGACCATGGAGTTTGCAGTCTAGTTCCACATTAGATCAACTTTTAGAGCACTTTGTGGTAGTATAACATTTAGTTCTTAATTTCCAATCATAAGTTGATGAAACTTAATGTCTGCATGACTTCCCTTTTGTGATCAAGTGAGTTGATTTTGTGCATGGAAGTTTAGTTGATAAGTTTTTCACATTTCCAACATGTTATATCAAATAATGTCTCATTAGGTTATAATAGTTCATCATCTCACCTTGGAAGATTGTTATAGAAATTAGAAGATTGTTATAGAAATTAGATAACATTTTAGGAATTGAATCATGGTTACTAATTCAATTGTTTGCCGAAAGAAATTGCATAATAGTGTGACCTCTTTATCAGTCACAATTTTTCATCAAATTATTAAGAGGGCATTAAAAATAACGTAGATGAAAAATAGATTAATCTACAGTGACCAAAAGCATTAATTCTCACTCCATTTAGCCACCAACCTAATTTCTAGAACCTCATTGCAAATAAAATATGCCACCTTAAATAAAAATTAACAAATATTAAGAAGAAAATGAGAATCACTTAATTTATTATTAATTTTCTTTAAAAATATGGTGGATTAAATGTATTTTTTTAAATAATAAAAAATATTATAAAAAAATAATAGACATTTAAAAAAAATGATAAAGCTTAGTAAATAAAGATAAAAGATTTCTCAACTCAACTAAGAATTATAATCAAAGTATGTATGTTCAAAACAAAATTGTTATTATAAAAATTGATAAATTGAACCATGAGGTAGGAAGATATCAATAATCCCAGTAGGAATCTCAACCAAAAGTCAAACATAATTTTAATAAAGAACTTTCAAAGAAAATTGAAGAAATTATGTTCTTAAAGAACTTGAGTTTCATATTACTTCAAAAATCATTAAATTAAAAAACAAGAAGAAAATATTTCAAAAAAAAAAACAAAACAAAGCAAAAGTAGCTCAATTTGTCAACAAAGAAACATTGATCATTAAAGAAACAAAGTTCAAACTTTATTTCTCAACAAACTTATTAACAACAAAATCAATATTAATATAAATAATAGTATTCACTAATTCAGAAAAACCACAATTCAAAGTAGAGTGAAGATGAAAACAACACCTTAATTTAATTAGAAACACAAGATGATAATTCTATTCAACGAACATACTAACAAAATGTTCTACTATCGACCTGGAATAAATCAATCTAATAATTGCAATAATTCCACAAGAAATCTCAACAAAATATCAAAGATCTAAAAAATAATTTTATTAAATATCTTTCAAATAAAATTGAAAGAAATTATTTCTTTGAGGAATTTGAGTGAGTTATACTTGCAAAAGTATTTAAATTAAAGAATAAGAGGAATTTAACACTTAAAAAAACAAAAATAAATAAAACAAAACTAGTTCAATTTGTCATTAAAGAACATTGATCTATAAACAAACAATGATCAATCTAATGGAATTTAGGGGAGTTGCCAATTTGTGTTGTTCCAACAGTGGATAAGAGATATATTAGAGATTCAATCGAAGGGGAAAGAATAAATATCATTACTAACAAAGTTTAACAAATGAAGGGTGTCCATAAATTAAGATCAAGAATGATGAAGTTAAAATCCAAACCATGAAACAAGATGATAATTCTATTCAACCAACATGTTAACAAAATTAATTTTCCAATGAAGATGACTTGGGGTGAATTGATCTAATAAATTCAATAGTTTGAAGACCATTGCAAATAACAATAGATGACATGTCTATGCACATATGCATTGACCATTGCATACATAATTGCATACATAATTAATGTAACATGTTATTATAAAAAATACTTTTGTATATTCAATATATTATATTTATTTTATATGGACTTTTTCATTGTTGTTTTATTTGTTTTGGAGTGTAATATACTCAACATTATCTATAGACTATTAATGATATAAAGTATTTTTTTGACATAGTTTTTCTATTATTTCTTCTTTAATGCCTAATAATCTATTATATCTTATTATTAATGAATGATTGCATGCAACATGAAAAATAAGGTTATGCAAATATAATTATTGATTCAATGCTACATATGCATACTTATTAATGTAAACATAGCAACATCAATGAATACACATCATTAAATTCAACATAAGCATAAATAAGCCATAACTCTTATTTATTTGGAATCAAATACCAATTGGTTGTAGACCGAGGACGTTCTACCCAACCATAGGCTCTCCATTACTTACATTCTTTCTGCAATAGGGTCAGCTTCGAGTTGAGTATATGTGTCCACAAGGACAAATTTTCCTATAGCTATATCTAGCCCTCTCATACAACCCAATGCCCATAATTCACAAGTTGTAAATGCTCACAACAATCCCAATCCACCTACTCTCTATCCCCTTCAACTTGCACAACCCAAGGAATAAGAACTCCTTCTTTGACATGTAGTCCCTTGAGTTACTCCACTTCCCTCTAGAGCTCCAACACAAGTTGGCTAAGAAATCTCTTCCCTGGGGATTCCATGAATTTTTAGTTGTAATGGAATTTTCTCAATTGTAATATTCTTCATGAACATGTCATAATTCTCACATAATATTCATAACAATGATGTTCCTACTATTCTAGGTCATAATGTGTTATATTTTCTCCCCACAACCTCTAGAAAGAATGAATGGAAAATTCTCCACAATTAAAAGTCAAGAATTATATTTGCATGTCCCCAACTGGTTGTTTGCTAACTCAATCCAAGGTAATAAATAATAATATGAGAGAGAGCATTTGAGACAATATTAGATAATTGATTTAGGGCTAGGATTAAAATATTATTATTTGTTTTAACTCTCATTGAGTCCCTAAGCCCCCTCTCATTCCTCTCTCATGGAATTATATTTCCCTTTGTTTTGTCCTTTTCCATATAAAGCTATGCTATATTTTATTAATAATCTTCGGTGTACAACATCTATATATTACATTGCTCAACCTTTAACCATTCATTATATACACAAATATACATTGCTAATTCAAAGATCCAAACTAAGGAATTACAGAGATATCTAATGCATGAACATTCTTTTACCTTACCTATCAAAGCATACACATTTTAAACAATTTTTTCATTATAGAAATTGATAAATTGAAACATGCCATAGTAAGATGTAAATTATCTCATTAAAATTCTCAACAACAAAAACCAACATCTCAATAATTACTTAGACAAATATCTATCCAATAAATTTAAACAAATTTCTTACCTTAAGAATTATAGTAAAAGTTTACTTGCCAAACTCATAATTAAATAATGAGAAGAAGGCATTACTGAAAAAAATAAGAAAAAATGTGTTAATAAAAATTGACAGGAAAAGAAACAACCATTCATCCAATTGAATTAGGGAAGTTGTCAAATATTAAAGTCTCCACCATAGATAATGGAACTATCATAAAATTGATCAAAGTGGGAAAATTAAACATCACTAATAACATAGTTTTATCGGATGAAACACTTTTATTAATTATGATCCAGAAACAATTTGATGAGGTTAAAATCCCAACCATGGAGAAGGAAAATAACGTGAATCCAATAGATATCTTCAAATCAAAATGATGCTTATGAAAGTGAGATAAAAAGATCTAAATCACAAATGTCATTGTAATTCTCAATGAATTAATTAATGCAAGGTTAATATGAATATAAATGGCATTTTTTCATCCATTCATTTAGAAAAATCACAATTCCAAAATAGAATGTGGTTGAAATCAATACCCTACTTAGAAACATAAGATAAGAAAAAAATGACTAATAAAAAGTTTCATTAAATATCACAATGCAACAGTCTTTAAATATCACAATGTTTTGTTTCGTTTCTTTCGCGATGAAAACATAAAAACATAATATAAAGTGAAAACATTACAAAAATAAAGGCATGGCCTTTTCCAAATTAAGTCAGGTCAGAGCATTAAAAAAATGCAATATAACAAACATAAATATCCATATATAATAACAATACTAAATATATTTAGAATATTCATATTTTAAAACAAAATCTATTCATATATATGTGATATTATTATATTAAATTTCATTATAAAGTTTTAATATATATATATATAGCTGATCAATATAGATTCCTTATCATGGACAGGTATATAATGCAATCGATATTGCGTGGACTTTTATTAATTTATTTATTTTTACTAAAATAAAAACTAAAATATCTTTATTTATATTATAGAATTTAAATAATTTTTTTTTTTAATATTTTTATCTATTAAATATTTGATTGATTTGTTTTTAGACTTTTTTTTATTGGATAATGATGTTTTTGAGCGGTCATTCTAATGACTTAGAATAATTAAGGTTCATGTATGTGTGGTCATGTTTATTAGCTGTAAAACACTATTTCTGACACTTATAATTGTACAATAATTACATTTTGAATCACCTTTGAAAATAATGATAAGCTTTTTCTTTAAGTATGATTAAAGCATAAGCATTTTCATTTGATTGGTTTGAATATATTTTCATTAAAGTAAAGGCTAGAGGCTTAGAGTAGTGAAAGCATATGTGTTCTCATCTTATTGGTTCAAATAGACTTTCATTAAAGTAAAGGTTAAAATGATTAGGAACTCAGTCAAGATATGTTAAGTCGTGAAAATAAGTTGCAAAAATACAATTATCTATGTTATCTTATTGGTTTGAAAAGACTTTCATTAAAGTAAAGAGTAGAGTAGTTAGAAACTCAGTCAAGCTCTTCTAATTTTTCAAAGTCTTGAAAATACAATTATGCTAATTTTTAAAAGTCTTGAAAATACAATTACGTAAGTTTATGAATGTGGGTTCTTATCTAGTTATTAATTCATGTGGCACATCAATCTCAATCATAAAGGAAAAAAATATTTATGGCATATTGATTTCCACTCATAAAGAAAAAAAATCAGGAGAGCACCAACGTTAGTGCGTCGAAATCTAAGCTACATGCTTCCTTTTGTTTTGCCCAATCCACCACTTGTTATTTACAAATAATCCAAAATTTTTCAATGAGAAAATTTTGCATACCAGTCAAGCTTTGTGAATTTTTAAAGGTAGTGAAAATACAATTAAGTCAGTTAGTTTATGCATGTTAATTTTTAAAAGTCGTGTAAAGATTGCAGAGGAAGATGAGGTGGCAGTCAAAGAAGACGAGGAACTAAGCAAAGCATCTGGATCTTGTTGTCGCTAAATTCAATCCACTTTTCTCAACGATTCAAACACAACATCTGTTCTGTAGCCTTTTGTGTCGGAGCTACGAAATGATACTTATGGGAAACTGAAACAATAACAAGTGTTGGAAAAGTTGGTTCCTCAAATACTTCTAAGCGTTGTTTCGACTCGCAGAAGTTACTAACCGAATATTTGCATCAATCATGGCAACTTGATTGTCATAATGAAGTTGATTCCCTTATTATTATTTTGCCGCTGGCAGGTATAACACACTCGATATTGCATGGACTTTTTATTAATTTATTTTTTGATTAAACTAAAATATCTAATATTTACACTATAAAACTTAAATAATTTATTTTTTTAAATATATTAATCTTATTTATTAAATATTTGATTAATTCTGCTTTAGACCCTCTTATTGCGTAATGATGTTTATTGTGTAATGATATTTTTGAGCAGCTATTAGTACGACACTGCAGTAAAGATGTTTGAGCTGCCATTCATACGACTCTGCAGCAAAGATTTGAGAGGGGCACAGCTAAACCAAAGGAAGTCTATGTTCTGCAATTCGGCCCTGGGTGCATGTATCTCAAAGCAACTTCCAAATACATAAAAAGAAACAGTACTATTTCCAAGAATAACAATAAAGAATGAGAATAAAATATTGCACAAAGATGGAATAACTAAGGGTTTAAGGATGGTTAATAGCCTGGCTTCCCAATTTGAAGTTATGTCATGCAGGAATAAAGTTCAAAAAAGATTCTAACTAGTTGCATTAACTAAAAAACGAATTTTAATGTTTTAATATGATTTCGAATTTGCTTTCCCCGTATTTGAAGCAACCATATACAGACTTGTAATGAAAACTGAGTTGTTATGCCAATTACACAAGTAGGAGGAGTACCTGCCTGCAACGCAGGGGCGTACAACAGAAGCGCCATAGTGAGAGAATAGGTGCATCAATGTTTCGACCGACAATGCTTCCAGAAGATGTTTAATCAATAGTGTCGACACCAACCTTTGAGCTTCTCTTTCTGGGATGTTATTGTTGTGACCATTGATGATGAAGATGATAAGAGAACTACCCATCCAAACAGTAATTAAGTAGTTTTAATGGATGTTTATATGAGTAGTTTAACAATTTTTTTAATTAAAATTTGTTTATTTATTTAGCCATACAATTTATGATGTGATTATAAATTTTAATAAATTTAAGAAAAAATTTTAATGATCAAGTATTATTTTTTGACTATAACAATAGAATGTCAATTATGGCTTAATATATTTAGTATAGAAATAGAATAACATTATTATTTATGTTAACTATTTTTTTATTATGTTACCGCAGTAACAATTTTTTTAATTAATGATAACTATATTAATTTATTACATCTATAATATATAAATAATTCATTTATGTATAATGATTTTATAAAAAAATGTAAATTAATTTATTAATTAAACATAATATTTTATTTAAATATACTAAACTATAATATTATAAATAATTTTAATTAATGTATTAATGATTATTAATAATAATGTTATTATATTTATGTTGGAAGTTCATTATATGAACCATTTTGTTCACTAAATTGGATTGATATTGTGTTGACATTTCCACTCAACATTTCGTCAAAGTTTGTTGCACTTAGCAACCACTACATTGGTTTGTGCCTATCATCTTAGACAAATGGGGGGTGAAAAACTATTATTCATAAGGCCATGCCATTTACCTTAAAAAAAAAAAAAAGAGTGTATCAAGGTCTATTTATTTCTTAGATTGTGGAAACTACGACAAATACAAAAATAGAGAGGAAGGTAAATAGGTAAATACTAATAACTTAGGAAGTATTTGAATAATTTGCAATTCATTGTGTAATAATTATGGTTTATTATTTGTTATTGAGAAGGCTATACTTAGACATTGTGGTGTGTGGGATCGAGGGGAAAATTACAGTGTATTTGTTTGAAAATTACAGTGTATTTGTTTTGTGTTTCTTATTATTGTATATTTTTTTGTCTTTTAAAAATTCATTTGTAAGTAATTTCTGTACACGGTTAAAACTTACAAGTCTAAATTTCGTTGGTATAGTCATCAGAGTATGTTTTAAGGATTCAAAAAGTATGCCTATGTATAGTATTATAAGTGAATATTCTAGCTTGAAAATTCATATATATAGAATGTAGGCAAATATTTAATAAAAAAAACTGTAATTTATTATTAAAATTGGTAATTTTTTTGTTGAATATCATCTACTTAATCATATATACGTAAAAAATAGGTGAATTCTTAACCCAATGGGCAATTTTCTTTTTCATAAAAGGTCCAAAAAATAGCCAATTGGTGAAATTTTACCCCTAAAATTTTTGCTAATAGTCATCACTCTTCTTTGTGTTAATGATATTGTTCTTATGGAAATGAGTCGTGTGATGTCGACAAGTATCTAAGAATTTTGTAGGATTTTTGCACCAGATTCTGTATGATTGTTATACTAACAAAATGAAAGTCATGATAATTATATCCAACAAGATCGCCTATGATACTTTTGTTTATGACAAGCTCAACTAAAATTATGGCATTAAAAAATGATAAATGGAATGTGAAAAACTTATGTCTTGAAAAAAAAATGGTACATCAACAGATCTTTGTATATGGGATAAAAAAGAAAAATAAATAAATAAAACATCTTTAAGACTCTTGTTACTCTTTTTATTTCATATGGATGTGAGGTTTGAGGATTTAATATATCTAGAAAGCCATGGAAAAATATAGATTAGATCTAAAAGAATTTTTAAACTATAACCTCAAAATTAAAGGAAATACACCCTACCCTATCCTTATTGAACTAATCATTTCCCCCATTGAGAGCATGGTTATGACTAGGTACTTAATGTACAAGAATAAGCTAAACAACATGTAAGACAAGAAACTCCCTGAAATTGCTTTGAACTATGGCCAAAACCAAGTTTGACTCAAGTGGGGATGGCATAATGATGTCAAATCCTGGCAAAACAATTAGGAAATAAAGGAAGAGATAATTTTAAAGAATAAAAGATAATATTAAAAATATAATTACATCCAAATTAAAGGAAAATTTGTGGTGTGATAAAGAGTTAGATAGAAAATGAAATGAATATATTATAAGGAGGCAATCAACCCTAATTTAAAATATTGAAAGTATCTATATGTCTTGACTGAAGTAAAGGATAAAATAAACATTGCTAAAATAATTACAAATTCTCATGAGCTCAATAGTGAAAATGGGCATTGGTCAACTCCCAAAATACTATGGGATGAGAGAGCATGTAACCTTTGTGATATTAAAACGGTTGAACATGAAAAGCATTATCTCTTAGAATGTCCAGCATATACCCAGATTAGATCTTAGTTTCAAAAAATTGTCACATTACCAACCTTCATAATCTTTTAAGCCAACAAAAGTATGGTGATCTTGGAATGCTTCTCTTAATTCTTTTCAAGCACAAAAATAAAATCTAAATAATTTGACATAACATATTTCCTTCTTTAGGTTTAATAAGTGAAATTTGGTCTCAGTAGATGTTAATCATCATCATCATCATAATTGACATGTATGAAGCGATGAGAATAAAGATTGGAATTAAGCATATAGTAAGGAATTGTTAATTCGTAAAAAAGAACGCTTGCAATGTCCTAAGTTGCATTCTTTACACTTTTCTACTTCATTGTTTGTCTAGATGCCACTATTCCACCTTGAACCTTGCTCTTGTTTGTAGGGTGTATTGAGATTTCATTGTTGATCATTATGGGTAGCAACCAACTCTCTCCATTCAATGACACTAGTATGTCTCCCCCTACTCATAATTTTGGTTGTTTATCTTCATTTTATTGTATTTCGACCCGAACATGGTTGTTTGCTTTAATCACAAGTTAAAGGACAAGGGATAGAAAAGAAACCTTTTTATTAGCTTCATCAATTAACATTTCAAGATGAGCTGACAACCCAATGAGATGCTTTAGCTTAGATTGTAGATTTAGATTTTTTTTGTCATTATGGATTATGATAGATAAAATGCTTATTGTATCCTCATCTTTCTTTTGAATTGGCATGGTATGGAAATATCATTGGGGAAGATTAACATGTCTAAATTTTATAGAAATTATTTACTGGTTATGATGCAAAAAAATGATATAACAAGGTATACTCTCGGTCAAGAAGTTGTGAAGAAATATAAATAGTACATAAACTGCATGTCATGGGTCATTCCCTACCCTGAAAAACAAAATCATCATTTAAAAAAAAAAAAAACTCAAAATACACTTGAACATTATGTTGTGAATTTAACTCAATTTATGAAATCCATATGTTCCTATTTGGTTTTTGTTGTAAGTCCACATTTTCTTTAGTGCTACAAAATTTGCAAGATCCTCTTTATAACATAAACCAAGGGTATTTTACCATGTGTGTCAAAAATCTTCTAAAAAAATATGAAACCTGATCATTTTGGTTGGATGCCCTTTCATTATTTCAGGCATGTATATGATTTTTCCTTTGAGAGTATTCGACTTCTTAGATTTTTGAAAACCCAAAATACACTTGAACACTATGTTGTGAATTTAACTCAATTTATGAAATCTATATGTTCCTAGTAGCCCGCCTTTTCTTTGGTGTTATAGAATTTGTAAGGTGCAAGGTCCTCTCTATAACATAAACCAAAGGTATTTTACCACGTGTGCCGGAAATCTTCTCAGAAAATATCAAACCTAATCATTTTGGTTGGATGCGCTTTCATTATTTTAAACATGTATATGATTTTTCCTTTAAGAATATTCAATTTCTTGGATTTTTTAATTTGTATATAATTTAAAAAATCA
>APFE030481164.1:0-17356 GCA_000404065.3 Pinus taeda | reverse complement strand
CACCTTCAAACAAAATACACATCTTGTTGCAAATTTTACAGGGCTTCCTCGTTCTCGCGTAGAAAAAGAATGATTGAAAAAATGAGCATGGCTAGGGTAAGTAAGGTTTTGTTAGAAAACATAACAAATATTTGCTCTAGACCTATTCCACTTCAAGATATTTCCTCCATCAATATTTACTTACTCAGCCTTGCAAGTTTTACATTCACTTAAAATGACCTTTGTCATCCTCTCTTCCACTCTTCTACAATGAACAATGTCATATATCATTTCATTCTCTTCACACAGTAATGGAAGATGAATTGGGTCCTTGCATTGGATGCATGAAGACTTAAAAAATTTCATATTTGGAAAGTTCATAACTTGTACACACTTGTACATTTTGCATGGAATGCCACAAAATGGACAATAAACGAGGTTTTCTAGTTTGTCTTCAATTATATCATCTTTCGGTTGGCTCTGTTGGGTTGTGTTATATTCTTTCCATGACTAGCCTGTGTAGTTAACGAGGGGTTAGAGAGGAGGGGGTCATAGGGGTTTTGAGGGGTACCCGTAACCCCACTTTATGGTGTCCGGGGCAGTGCCCCAGAAAATTCTGGTTTTGGACCCTATGTTAGGTTGGGCGGACCCACATATTGTTTTGTGCATGATTTTCACACATGTTTTTTGGACACGATGGTTTTCAGACCATGGTTTTGGATGCAATGTTTTTTGTTCCATGGTATTAGATGCTTCAACATGTATAAATATGTATTGTAGCATTGAAAAGAACATAATGAAATATCAAGCTAGTAGTCCCGATTTTGGGATCTAGGGGAAAATCTCTCTGTATATGTGTTTTATGTGTTATGCTCTCACATTGTTTATCTTTTGTGTTTTATAATTCGTATGCAGGTAATTCCTATACAGGGTTAAAATCTACGTTTGGTATCAGAGTTGTTTTGGCTTCAAGGGGACGCCTTTGTTGCTGAGGGGTTTCGCTTGGGCCTGTGGTAGACCTTGTTCAGTGGGAGATCTGCAAGATCAATTCCGGTGGTGAAATAAGATGGCGAGCAGTGGAAAGATAGAGATCGAGAATTTTAATGGTCATAGTTTTGAGTTGTGGAAACTCAAGATGGAGGATCTGTTGGTCGATAAAGATCAGTGGATTGCGGTAGATCCGGGTACTAAACCAACGGGAGTGTTCGATGAAGAATGGAAGAATTTGGATCAGAAGGAAAAGAGCACAATACGATTGTGTGTCTTAGATTCAGTATTTTTGAATGCATCAGAGGAAGCTACGATGAAGGTTTTGTGGGACAAGTTAGGGACTTTGTACCAATCTAAGTCTCCGGTGAATAAACTGTTCCTGCGGAAAAAGTTGTATAACCTGAGGATGAAAGATCGAGACTCAGTGAAAAAACTTCTGAACGCATTTAATACTATGGTAAGTCAGTTATTATCTATTGATATTAAAATTTTAGATGAAGATAAGTGCATCAGTTTGTTTTGTTCTCTACCAGATTCGTGGGATAGTCTAGTTATTGCAATAGGTAGTAATGCAACTACCTTGAAGTTTGATGAAATAGTATCATCCTTGCTGACGAAGGAGATGAGACAGAAAAATATAGTGATCCAGAATGGTGATGCCTTCTCGATGTGAGGACGGTCCCAAAACAGAAACATAAATAAGTCATCGAGTGGGAGATCTAAATCTCTAGGAAAACTTGTAAAGGTGGTGTGCTGGAAATGCGGAAAGGAAGGGAACTATAAAAGAGACTGTAAATCTAAAGCTCCTGATAAAGGAAAGGGATCTGATGATGCTCCTTCTATACAGGGAAAAACCACCTCAGATGAAGGTGGGGATGTGTACTTGGCTTCTTCAAGTTCACATGTAGATCACGAGGCATGGTTGATTGACTCAGGTGCATCCTTTCACTTCACTCCCATAGAGAGTGGTTCTATGAGTATGAGAAATACGATGGCGGTGATGTCTTCTTAGGGGATGATAGGAAGGCTAGAAATTTTGGTCGTGGAAATGTAAAGTTGAAGCTACAAGGTGGAAGGGTTAGAACACTTTTGAGTGTTCTACATATTCTTGCATTGGCCAAAAATCTGATTTTTGTAAGCAAGTTGGATGATGTAGGTGTAAAAACAATGTTCGAGAAGGGTACCTGCAAAATGGTTTGTGGAGCACTGGTATTGATGCGGGAGTTCAGATTGGGACTCTATACAAGCTGCAAGGTAGCACTATTATTGATGGGTGCAACAATTCTGTGGTTCCTGAAAGTGGAGCAGAAAATCTAGTGGTCTCTATAGGGAGGACCATGTTGTGGCATAAAAGGCTTGGACATATTGGAGAGAAGGGCCTTCGAATACTTCATGGTAAATGTATGGTAGAAGGTATGTGTAATAGCTCTCCGGATTTTGATTTCTATGTAAATTGTGTACACGGAAATCAGAATCAAGTGAGTTTCCCCTCTGGTTGTAAGAGGGCGAAACATATATTAGAGTTTGTGGACAGTGATGTGTTTGGACCAGTGAAGGTTCCATCACTGGGTAAGTTTGTGTACTATGTATCATTCATAGATGACTTCTCAAGGAATACATGGATATATTTACTTAAGAAGAAATCTGAAGTCTTTGATAGGTTTAACGAATTTAAGGCTCTAGTGGAAAACCAGACAGAGAAGAAGATAAAGGTTGAGGACAGATAATGGTGGAGAGTTTTGCAGTAAGGAATTTGAAGAATTATGCAAGAAGTGTGGAATAGCACGGCAGAAGACTACTCCATATACACCTCAGCAAAATGGAGTTGCATAAATAATGAACAAGATGTTGATGGAAACGGCAAGAAGCATGCTTAGTGGTGCCAGGTTAGGACAGGAATTCTGGGCAGAGGCAGTGGATATTGCATGTTACCTATTCAACAGGTCACCCTCATTAGCGTTGGAGGATAAGACTCCACAAGAGGTATGGACTGGTAAGAGACCCTCTCATTCACATCCAAGGGTATTTGGATGTGATGCATATGTAAATGTTCCAGAGGAGAAATGAACCAAGTTGGATAGTAAATCTGAAAAGTGCATCTTTATTGGGTATAGGGATTGTTTAAAGGGTTATAAGCTTTGGAACCCAGTAACAAGGAAGGTTGTGCACAACTGAGATGCGGTGTTCAGAGAGGTGAAAGATGTTAATAAACATGAATTCCAACCAAAGGAACCTGAGAAGATAGAGTTTGAGCTAAAGGAGGAAGAATCAAACTCTACAGCAGAGGAGGAATCAAAAGATGAAGAGCCACAAACTCCGGCTATGAGAAGATCAGTTCGAGAAAGAATGCAGCTACAAAGGTATAGTCCATCTGCTTTTCATTCAAATTTATCTTTGTTTATTACTAATGATGATCCCAGAACTGTGAAGGATGAATTGGATTCAATGGATGGAAAACTTTGGAAAGAGGCCATGGTTGATGAAATGGCATCTTTGCAAAAAGATGAGGCTTGGGATCTGGTGGAGTTGTCGGCTGGAAGGAAACCCATTGGCAGCAAATGGGTGTTCAAAAAGAAGACAAATTAAGAAGGAAAACTGGAGAAATAAAAAGCTCAGTTGGTAGCAAAAGGTTATTCCTAACTGCTAGGAATTGATTTTGGTGATATTTTTCTCCTATTGCCAAGGTAATTTCTATTATATTACTTTTATCTATTGTTGTTGCTTTTGATTTTGAGGTAGAACAGATGGAAGTGAAGATAGAGTTTCTTCGCGGGGATCTGGAAGAGGAGATCTACATGAAGCAACCTGAAGGCTTTGCAGTGAAGGGTAAGAAAGAACTGGTATGTAAGTTAAAGAAGTCTCTGTATGGGTTAAAACAGTCACCAAGGATGTGGTATCAGAAATTTGATACATTTATGCAGGGACTTGGCTTCACCAAAAGCAAAGTAGATCACTGTGTGTATTTAAAAGAATTGGTGACTGTGTTATTTATATGGTCTTATATGTGGATGATATGTTGCTGATTGGAAATGACAAAGAAATTATCCAGGATTTGAAGACCCAATTGTCCTTTAAATTTGACATGAAAGATCTTGGTGCTGCAAACTATATTTTCGGCATGGATATTAAAAGAGATCGGGCAAAGAGGATGCTCTAGTTAATCCAATGGAAGTATGTCGAGACAATACTGCAAAGATTTAATATGCAGGATAGTAAACTGGTGAAGGTTCCTATTCATGTATGTGTGAGGTTATCTGCTAAACAGTGTCCCAAGACACAAGAAGAGGAAGAGGACATGTCCCGTGTTCCATATGCACGTGCAGTCGGTAGCCTAATGTATGCAATGGTCTGTGCTAGACTAGACATTGCACAGGTAATGGGAGTATTTAGCAGGTTTATGTCAAAACCAAGGAAGGAGCATTGGAGAGCAGTGAACCAGGTTTTTAGGTATTTGCATGACACTAGTTATTATGGTTTGTGCTACAAAGGAAGACCAAGATTGGCCAGAGTGTTGGATATTCGTGGCTTTGTTGAGGCAAGCTAGGCTGGAGATCTGGATCATAAAATATCTACAAGTGGGTATGTGTTTAACCTATTTGGAGGTGTAGTCAGTTGGATGAGTAAGAAACAATCTATAGTGGAACTATCAACTACAGAGGCAGAATGCATGGCGGTCACTCATGTAAGCAAGGAAGCAGTTTGGTTGTAGAGATTGTGTTCAAGGATGGGGTTAGTATAGGAAGCTATAAGGATAGACTATGACAGCCAAAGTGCAATTTTCTTGGCAAAGAACCCCATATATCATTCAAAGACAAAGCACATTGATGTTCAGTATCACTTTTTGAGGGATATGATAGAAGACAAAAAGGTGTTGCTGGTAAAGGTGGAAACTTTGAAGAATGTTGCAGATGCATTGACAAAATCTATGAGCTCTGAGAAGTTCTCTTGGTGTAGAGAGAAAATGGAGGTTTCAGGGCTGGAAAAATGACTAAGCTCTCTTGTGGCCCCCCATGGAAAGAAAACAACAAGTGGGAGAATATTGGGTTGTGTTATATTCTTTCCATGACTAGCTCACATAGTTAAGTGGGGGTTAGATGGGAGGACGTCACAGGGGGTTTGACAGGTACCTATAACCCCACTTTATGGGGTTTGCGGCAGTGCCCTAAAAATTCTGGTTTTGGACCCTATGTTAGGTTGGGCGAACCCACCTATGATTTTGTGCAAGATTTTCACACATGTTTATTGGACGCGATGGTTTTGGACCATGGTTTTGGACAAGATGGTTTTTGATCCATGGTATTGGATGCTTTGGCATGTATAAATATGTATTGTAACAATGAAAGGAACATAATGAAATATCAAGCTAGTAGTCCCGATTTTGGGATCCAGGGGAAATCTCTGTATATATGTGTTTATGTGTTATGCTCTCGCATTGTTTATTTTCTGTGTTTTATAATTCATATGTAGGTAATTTCTGTACGGGGTTAAAACCTATAGGCTCAATTCATATCTTTCAAAGAAATCATTCAGAAGAGCCCTGTGAATATTAGACAAAGGAATTGGCTCTATGCATCCACAAGTATTCATTCAACGCAAAGAGCTTGTTTCTTTATAATTTCAATTAATTATTTCCTCTATCTGTCGTCGTACGCATCCAAAATACAATTGATGGTAGTCTCTACACTGTACTATATTTTCAAGTGGAAATTCATGATAATAACACCCACATTCCATATTTCGTAATTGAGATTCATTTTGTGGACATCCTGCATTGGAAAAATTGTAAACAATTATTTTTCCATCAGCACAATAGGAAACATACTCTGAAGATTATGACTATAGAGAATCAATCATTATTAATGGGAGAGAAGAGGCTATAGAATTAATAATATTCAATAATTAACAAATATATTTTTTGTAATTCCCAAGAATTCTCGATGTAGCATTAGAATAGTCGAAATCATACAACTACGAACAATCAAATGACATGGGTGACATTAGTTACAAAAGAATGATTGTAGTTAAATATGAATCTAGCTAAATTGGAATGAACCCATGGACGACCTCTCAGGTCAAAACAAGGCCAATTGGCCCAAACATTATCTATCCCCTTAGTGGATAATTAAGTTCATGGTCATATCCATGTGGGGTGATGGGATAAGCCCACTAAGGTAAGTTTGAGCTTTGAATCACATGCTCCCAACAAATTGTCTTCTGGATAACTAGCTGACGTCATCATTTAGCTTTGTAAAAATAATTTTCTACACAATTGACATTATTATTATGCAACTTTTAATTTCATGAGAATATCAAATTATTCTCTCCTATTTGTGAATAGAAGGGAAGTAATTTGTTTTTTATTTGGTTTTACACTATTACCCGTTTATTACTCACTATGGAATTTTTATGTTGTTGGTTATTAAATAAATATTATGATCAAATGGTTATAGCTATATCACATATTTAGTCACATACCACAATAATATATGACTTGTTCAAACCAATAAAAATCCAATTATAGATTCCAAAGTCAAATAAATATGCATTAGTTTCTATCACGATGTAAAGATAAATATGTATTACAAATTACAAAAACCAATAAAACATATGACTATGGGATTTGTAAAACATTTCCATGGGGACCATAGTATCAGAAATATGCTTAGTGGTTGATGAGTAGTAGATAAAATATTCTTTGGTAAATGAGAGAATGTTTATGTTATGAGAAATTTCTGGAACCCCTACTTCTACAAGATGGCTAGGATAGCTTGAATACAAGAAGAGTGGATTTGCATGTTTTTCATGAATGGTTAGATGCACTTAACAACACTATCATTAGAATTGTAAGTGTGATCAACTAGGTTTTTAGATTATGAACAAAAATATAGAGCCAAATTCATCGTTCCACCAACATTTTATATGACTTCATATTTATTTGATGAGATATATTTGTAATGTACCTCATTTTCACCTTATATTTTTTCCACATCCATAAATATCATTTCAACAATAAATTCTTCTCCATATGAAATTATGTCTTCAAAGTAAAAATGGAAACGTTAACCATTCCAAATTTGAATTTGTAAGCAATATGTTTTCATTTAACACCTTTACAATGATTTTTGTTTCAACACTTGGAGTATAATTGGTCTAGGCTTAGTTATTTCATAACCATAATATTCTTTGTGATAATATTTGGCCAATCATAATACTTAGGTGGATAACGATACTTTGTTCCATTTATAACAATAGGAATATATTTGTCATAATATTTATTATATATATATATTATATATATATATATATATATATATTATATATATATATATATATATATATATATAATATATATTAATGTAAACTTATGTTTGCATATACATTATATCATCGTTTCTTGTCCCATTTTTAATCTAGTCAAATGAGTTGTGTCTTCTATTTGTCCCCTCCTTGTTCACTAATAAGGAATTTACCATTTACATTTTGACTCAAGCATTAAACTTATACATTCTCCCTTACTAATCGGTATCTTTGGGTATGTCTCCACCCATGCAACTACTACCACTTGGCATATTTTGTTTTGGTTAGCTCTCCTCAGTCACATGATATTAATCTCTACAACAATGATGAAACAAGGACTAATGAGTTTAAACAACAGATATACAACGAGGGTAAGCTACTTTTACCTTTCTTCATTTACTTTTTATGATTCTTCTCCTGTTGTGAGGGTTCTTTGCTTTGAAGAGACTAAATGATGGTTTTGAAACTAGACCTTGACACATGATAGGTCTTCTTAATTCAATTAGCCATTAGTGATTTCATTATTTCCTCCATTTGGAATCTAAGCTTTCATCCATGTGGCCATTGTTTTCTAAATACATAGAGGTAAAACAAAATTTTATTCTTTCCTTACAAAATAATTAGATTTTAGATCTTGTAGCCTCACATTCTATTTCTAACTATTACAGTGCTTAACCTTGTAGGTCTTCAAAGGGTTTACAACATCTTTGTCGATGAGGAACCATTTTGGGGTTCTATCTATTTTTCAAAGGATGGCTACAAAGTTTCAAAAGGGATTCATGGGTTATACTTTGCCATCTACATCTTATGTAATTTCTCTCAGCATCCCCTCTTATATTTTTGTTGCTAGAGATTTAAACATATTTTATTTTCCTCCTTCTCCTCTATATATGTTTGTATTTAAATTTCTTATTCTTATGGTTTCTCATTTAAGGTTATCAAGAATAATAGGAAACCAATTCGCTTAAGAGGTTCAACATAAACTTCATAAGTGATCTTTTTTACTTTGTTTCTATAATGTACTTCTTTTCTACCATATTCCATTGGGATAAAAAATTTCCCTCCTAATTTATAATGGATCAGATTGAAGGCCATCTAAGTTTTATTCAAGAAATTTTTCCCTTGAATGAGATTAATTTCTTAATTTACTAAGCTAGGTTTTTCACCCTTTACCATAATTTTAACAAATGACCTTGATATCTTTGTCTTCGGGCTTTTCTTTTTAACCTACATAGACATTAATTCAGAAGGATCCTTTTCATAGTAATTTGCATATGTATATTTAAATTCTTTCCTATGAAAATTTGTTATAAATACAATATCCTCGAAATGATACCTTATTTGTAAAGGTTATTTGTAACTTCTTTGGCTTTTCACTTATCTGAGCTATGATTTGTGTACATAGATATCAGCCTGTGGTAAAACTCTATATCATGTTTTCCATTCCCTTAATACCAAAATTCCCCTTATTGCTTCCTACTAATATATATATATATATATTATATTAATATAATAATATATATATATATCTATAATAATATATATATATAAATATTCCTTATACACAATTTCCCTTGTATCATTTGCCACATATGTGTGATATTATCTTAAAAATTGAGGATGGAGGTATTTTGATTATTAATTCTGATTATTCCATTTGCTTTTAAATTATTTAAGAGTCTTTAATATCGATGGGTTTGCATCTTATGATAACATGAAAAGGCTTCTCATTCACTACTCAATTCTTTGTTTCTCTTTGTAGTTTGTGTTTTTTACCTTATTCTTGTCATATATCCAAACGTCAAGACAAGATTTAGCACATGTTTTCTACTAAGAAAATGGCTTAGATGGTTTTGGGTTGTTGTAATTGCAACTAGGTCACCAAAAACTTGCTTGAAGTAGTGATCAAACATCTAGTCAACTATTTTCTATATACAACATATCCCTGTAAGTAGTGAATATAATGATTTTGTTAGCTCATCAAGGTATTGTTTCCATCACCAACAACCTGATATGTCCATGGATGATCAAAGGATATATTGTTGAAGTTAACCATCGCAACTAAGACACCCCTGAGTCATTTCTTAAGAAGTGAACCAGATATTTTGTGCAACCTTTTGATTTGTTTCTATTGATTGGATGGAACTATAACTTTTCATTTCTGTTTAACTCAAGGATGTCTATGATTTATGTGGGGATTTAGATCATATTAAATACTAAAAATATATATGATGATCGATCTATGATCCATAAAATCATGGGTACTACTTTTATATATATATTCGAACCTTTTTATAAATATTAGACAATGCAATGTAAGGGGTAATGAACGGGTCATTGCAAATATGCTTTCTTATTACTTTATAATGGGGTGAACCTATGTCATGGACACCTATATTGAATGTTCTATTATCATCTATCCATGTAACAATCTCCATGTTTTGAATATTAAGTCGATGCTCAGGTTCTTTCTTGTGATACCTTGATCTTATTGTGATTTGAATTTTATCATGAGGCAACGTGGTTTGTTGGAAAGGGATCACCAACCTAGCAGATTCTCCTTTAATGATATATTTAATTGATGCTCTAATGCATAGATAGAATCTGATGTTTGTGGAATGGTCTAAAGGAATGGTAGGGTTTTATTATACACACTTCAGATCTAATTATTATTGGCTTGAGTGATTTAGTGATCCACAATTTTGACTTATTCATATTAGTATTTTTTAATTTTCTCAAAGTGTATGGCTACATTTTACGAGTTACAATGTGACTTTACCTATACTTTATCTTGTATATGATCTCTAGATCCAAAATAAACAATAGCTTTGTATCTCTTTCCATATTGTCTTTTGTGTAAATAGAATATGCTACTTTTATGGAGATATTCAATATTTTGATTATGACATCGATGTTTTTGCAATATTTGTTGATTGTGATTTGAACTTTCACACCCAATCTGAGGAAAAAAAGGCTTCGTCTATATGAAATATGGATCTTTCACTAGAAGGATGCTATCATAATAAGAAGTATACTTATATGACAAAGGATAACGTTAATATTGTGAATGATTTATAAAAGGGTTTTAGTTGTGATATGTTCATTGGGAAGTCCTTTATGTAGCATTTATTATCTTGTGGGAATAAGGCCTATGATATATTAGTTTCAAATGAGATCACAACTACTATATTTTACATGAATAATTCATTCACATAGAATGGTGTGTCTAAACAAAAGCTTACACATTCACCATTCATAATAATGTGTTTAGTTTTAAATTGAAATAAAATTCACTCCTTATTTAATTCCTCTATTTTTCTTGATCAACAAGGTGTCGCCAGCAACAATCACCAATTGAACTTCATTTGTTGGATTAATCTGAGGGCACAACTCCGCTATTAAGGAACAATTATTATAGTTGCATCTAATTTCCAATTGAATTTCATTTGTCGTATTAATCTGAGGGCGCAACTCCGCTATTAAGGAACCATTTTTATAGTTTCATCTAATCTCCTTTAACTGAATTATGTACTTATACTTTTAATTACACATGCATGTATGAAGCTTGAATTTCCAAGTTATAAGTGATGCATAGCTAAGATTTTGTTCTATGGCCTAATTAATTTTTTCCATTGTATATTATATTGATCTATATTTTTGGTATTTCAACATGTTGTGCCCTTTATTATCACACCTACAATGTGCATATTAACACTGACCCTAGTTTCTAGTACTCTCAAAACACCAACCCGATTTCCATGAGAAATCCTAATCCTTCGACTAACCATCTCTCAACCAAAGGATTCTCCCAATTGTCCTAAAAACATTAAATTCAATAGCCCTTCATATTGTAGCCCAAACCAATCGTATCACTACCATTAAACTCAAACAAATTATGATACATTTTCATGTATTAAAACTTCAAGATACATCTAAGGAATTGTATAAGTCAATCTATTTATGGTTATAAACATCTCCTTGTAGCTACATTAATAATTCATTCACATAGAATGATGTATCTAAACCAAAGCTCACACATTCACCCTTCTTAATAATGTGTTTTGTTTTGAATTGAAAAAGAATTTTCTCCTTATTTAATTCCTCTATTTTTATTGATCAACAATGTGTCTCCAGCAACAATTGCCAATTGAACTTCATTTGTAGGATAAATATGAGGGCACAACTCTGCTATTAAGGGACTATTATTATAGTTACATCTAATCTCCTTTAACTCAATTATGTACTTATACTTTTAATTTCCAAGTGATAAAGAGCTAAGATTGTGCTATAGCCTCATTAATTCGTATCATAGTAGATCATATTAATCTATGCTCTTAGTATTTCAACATGTTCTGCCCTTTATTATCACACCTACATTGTGCATATTAATAGTGAGCCAAAAAATATATATTTTTCCATAGGAATTAGGTTTTAAACAAACATACGTACATTTCTCTCTTCAGATCATATTTGTCTTATAAATAGAGGAAATTTGATGTAGAGTCCCTTAGAAAAACTTAGGATTAATCTATTAAAGGTTTGGTATTATAATGAGAATGTGTGGCATTGTTTTTTCACTATATTAAGACTTTGAGATCTCTTATTTTGATGATGTGGGTGTGTTTCCTTTGCTTGCAAAGTGTGAAGGTTATCAAGGGATTCTAACTCCAATTTCCCCTTTCTAATTGAGATAAACCTTTGAAAGGCTGCTTAATGCTAAGTAAGGAGCAATAGTTCAGATCCTTAGGAGATTAGACCAAGTCAATTAAAATTAGTCCTCTAAGCTCCACTTCTAGTGATACTGTCTCCTAGCTAGGGTTCCATTTTTTATACCTGTGTTATCCTATTAGGATAAGTTTTTTTGTGGGGTCACACATTTTGAGGATGGGTAACAAGATTCATGCTTCATGGTATAAATTTCAAGTGTAGTTGTTTCATTAATCATGCTAATTTTTTAATTAGGGCCCACTAGTATGAGACCTAGAAATTCCCATTCAAGTTACACAAGCATTGTTATAATACACGCTAATCAATGCATAAATAAGAGCGTTCATAAATAAAGTAAAATCAACTTGCATAAATTTAATAACAACGTTCATAAATAAAGTAAACTCAACTTGCATAAATATGCTTGCACTTCACTCAACTCAATCTACTATACATTTAGTGAGCCTATTGCACAATATATTGTAAATTTGAGAGAAAAATCCCTTACCGCAGCCATAAATATTTCCAATGTCAATTGCTTAACTTTTACACATTCGTCATTTGTATCGTAAACCTAAAATAAAAATCAACATAAACAAACTCGAAGTGGAAATAAATGCTCGGAATGAAGAGCCTAAAAGCTAACAATGTGTGGCTAAAAAATTAATTTTCCTTAAAAAAATTCAAGGAAGAATGCATTTAATCCGTATTAAAGCATTGCGATTGAAATGTTCCTTTGCATTTTTAAGAAAGAATATGAATCAAAATTTTGTGATTCCATCCACTGAAATGATTTTTATTTCTTTTTTCTACACCACCTAGTATATATATATATATTATATATATAATATATATATAATATATATATATATATATAAATATATATATATATATATATATATATATATTATATCTTCTATCCCATATTAAAAAAAAATACACGTCTTGTTGCAAACTTTGCGGGGCTTCCTTGTTCTCACATAGAAAAAGAATGATTACAAAAATGATCATGGCTGGGGTAAGTAAGGTTCTGACAACAAACATAATACATAGATTTTCTACACCTAGTGCAATTCAAGATATTGCATCCATCAATCTTTACTAACTTAGCCTTCCAAGTTTTAAATTCTCTTACAACGACCTTTGTTATCCTCTCTTCCACTCTTCTACGATGACCAGTGTTAGATATCCTTTCATTCTCTTCACACATTAATGGTAGATGACTCGACTCCTTGCACTGGATGCGTGAAGACTTCAAAAATTTCGGATTTGGACAACTCATAACTTGTACACACTTGTACATTTCATATCGAATGCCACGAAATGGACAATAAACCAGGTTTTCCAGTTTGGCTTCAATTATAGCAAATTTGGGTTGGCTCAATTCATATCTTTCAATGAAATCATTCGGAAGAGCCCTGTGAATATCAGATAAAGGAATTGGCTCTATGCATCCATGAGTATTCATTCAACGCAAATAGCATGTTTCTTTATAATTTCCATCAATAATTTCCTCTATCTGTCGTCGTACACATCCAAAACAAAATTGATGATGGTCTTTGCACTGTACTATATTTTCAAGTGGAAATTCATCACAACAACACCCATATTCCATATGATGTAATTCAAATTCAGTTTTTGAACTTCCTGCATTGGAAGAATCGTAAAAAAATGTTTTTCCATGAGCAGAATAGGAAAGATACTTCAAAGATTATGATTGTAGAGAATCAGTCATTATTAATGGGAGAGAAGAGACCATAGAATTAATATTATTCAACAGCTAATGAATAGATTTTTTGTAATTCCCAAGAATTCTCAGTGTACCGTTAGAATATTTGAAATCGTACAACTTTGAACAATCAAGTGACGTGGGTGACATTAGTTACAAAAGATTGATTGTAGCTAAATACAAATCAAGCTAAATTAGAAAGCTCCCACAGGGGACCTGTTGGGTCAAAACAAGGCCAATTGGCCCAAATATTACCTATCCCCTCAGTGGATAATTGATTTCCTAGTCATATCCATGTGGGGTAATCAGATAATCCCATTGAGGTAAGTTTGAGCTTTGAATCACATGCTCCCAACAAAGTGTCTTCTCAACAACTAGCTAACGTCATCATTTAGCTCTGTCAAAATAATTTTCTACACAATTAACTTTATTATTTTGCAACTTTTAATTTCATGAGAATATCAACTTATTCTCTCCTATTTGCGAATAGACGGGAAGTAATTTAATTTTTATTTTTATTACAGTATTACCCATTTATTACTCGCTATGGAAATGTTATGTTGTGGGTTATTAACTAAATATTATGATCAAATGGTTATAACTATATCACAAATTTAGTCAAACACTACAACAATATATGAGGTGTTCACACCAATAAAAATCCAATTACAGATTCCAAAGTCAAATAAATATGCATTAGTTCCTTAATGGTAAAGGAATATGCATGAGTTTCTATCACGATGTAAAGATAAATATGTATTAAAAATTACAAAAACTAATAAAACATATGATTATGGGATTTGTAAAACATTTCCATAGAGATCATGGTATTATAAATATGCTCAGTGGTTGGTCAGTAGAAGATAAAATATTCTTTGGTGAAGGAGACAAAGTTTATGTTATGAGAAATTTTGGGAACCCCTAATTATACAAGATGGTTAGGATAGCATTAATACATGAACAAAGTATTTTCATATTTTTCATGAGTGGTTAGATGCACTTAATAACACTATCATCAGAATTATAAGTCTACTCAACTAGGTTATTAGATGATGAACAAAAATATAGAGCCAAATTCATGGTTCTACCAACATTTTAAATGACTTCATATTTATTTGATGAGACATATTTGTGATGTACCTCAATTTCACCTTATATTTTTTCCACTTTCATAAATATCGTTTCAACAATAAATTCATCTCCATATGAAATATGTCTTCAAAATAAAAGTGGAAACATTAACCATATTCCAAATTTGAATTTGTAAGTGTTATGTTTTCATTTAACACCTTTACAATGATTTTTGTTTCAACACTTGGAGTATAATTGGTTTAAGATTAGTTATTTCATAACCATATGGATGTTTTTAATTTGAGACCCAACCAAAGATAAATATCCTATTAATACCACAAGCCTATTGGTTACTAATATGTTTATTTCTACAAGCTTCTTTGCAATAAGACTTGGCCAATCATAATGCTTAAGCGAATAATGATACTTTGTTCCATTTACAACAATAGGAATAGACTTTTTCATATATATATATATATATATATATATATAATATAATAACTTATGTTTGCATATTCATTATATATCGTGGTTTCTTGTTCCATTTTTACTCTAGTCAAAAGAGTTGTGTGTTGTGTGTCCCCTCCTTCTTCACTAACAAGGAATTTACCATATACCTTTCTACTAAACCATTAAACTTACGCATTCTCCCTTACTATTTGGTATCTTTGGGTATGTTTCAACCCATGCAATTGCTACCACTTGGCATATTATGTTTGGGTTAGCTTTCCTCGATCACATGATGTTAAGCTCTACAAAAATGACGAAACAAGGACTAATAAGTTTAAAAATAGATATATGACTAGGGTAAACTACTTTTACCTTTGTTCATTTGCTCTTCATGATTCTTCTCCTGTTGTTAGGGCTCTTTGCTTTGAAGAGACTAAATGATGGTTTTGAACCTATACCTTTACACATGATAGGTCTTCTTAATGCAATTAGCCATTATTGATTTCATTATTTCCTCTATTTCGAATCTAAGCTTTCATCCATGTGGCCATTGTTTTCTAAATAAAAAGAGGTAGAACAAAATTTTACCCTTTCATTTCGAAAGAGTTAGATGTTAGCTCTCATAGCCTCACATTCTATTTATAATTATTATAGTGCTTAACCCTATAGGTCTTGAGAGGGTTTACAACGTCTTTGTCGATGAGGAACCATTTTGGGGTTCTATCTATTTTTCAAAGGATGGCTATAAAGTTTCAAAACAGATTCAAGGGTTTTAACTTTCCATTTACATCTTATGTAATTCCTCTCAGCCTCTCCTCTTACATTTTTGTTGCTAGAGATTTAGACTTATTTTATTTTCCTCCTTCTCCTCTATATATGTTTGTATTTAAATTTTCCATTCTGATGGTTTCTCATTTAAGGTTATGGAGAATAATGGGAAACTAATTCCCTTAAGAGGTTCAACATAAACTTTGTAGGTTATCTTTGTTACTTTCTTCCTACAATGTACTTATTTTCTACCATCTTCCATTGGGATAACAATTCTCCCTCCTAATTTTTAATGGATCGGATTGAAGCCATCTAAGTTTTATTGAAGAAATTTTTGCCTTCAATGAGGTTAATTTCTTAATTTACCGAGCTAGGTTTTTGACCCTTTACCATGGTTTTAACAAATGACATTGATATCTTTGTCTTTGGGCTTTTCTTTTTAGCGTACATAGACATTCATTGAGAAGGACCTTTTTCATAGTAATTTTCATATCTATATTTAAATTCTTTCCTATGAAAATTTGTTATGAATATAATATCTTGGAAATGATATCTTATTGTAAAGGGTTTTTGTAACTTATTTGTCTTCTTTGACTTTTCACTTATCCGAGCTATGATTTGTGTACATCGATATAAACCCATCGTAAAATTCTAACATTTTTACCATGTTTCCCATTCCTTTAATACCAGCTTCCCCTTATTACTTCCCTATATATATATATATATATATATAGATAGATGGATAGATAGATAGATAGATAATATATAATATATATATATAATGATATATATATATAATATATATATAATATATATATGATAATAGATAGAAGATGATAATATAATCTTTTCACATCTTGTAATACCAATTTCGCCTTGTATATATTGCACATATTGTGGGATAATTATCTTAGATTGAGATGTGAAGTAATTTGATATATTGATATATTCCCTTTGTTTTTAATTATTTAAGATTCTTTATATGATGGTTCAGTTCTTATGAAACATTAAGTGTTCCCGTTCACATAATTCAATTCTTGTTCACAAAATGTAGCTTTTGTTTTAACCTTATTCCTTATCATATATCCAACTGTCAAGACAAGAATTTAGCACATGTTTTCTATTAAGAAAAGGGCTCAGATGGTTTTGGGTTGTTGTAATTGCAACCAAGTCACCAAAAACTTGCTTGAAGTAGTGATCAAACATCTAGTCAACTATTTTCTATATACAACATATCCTTTTAAGTAGTGAAGATAATGATTTTGTTAACTCACCAACATATTGTTTCCATCACCAACAACCTGATATATCCATGGGATCAAATGATATATTGCTGAAGTTAACCATCGAAGCTAAGACACCCCT